>JAIXHY010000021.1:31766-278222 GCA_020449905.1 Globodera pallida | reverse complement strand
GCAATGTTACAGTGACGTATAAAAATTATGTTCGTTGATAACTTTTAAAATAAAAAAAAACTAGATTCTACATGGAAAATGATATTATCAAAAACTGAGATAAAATAAATGATGAAGCTAAATTATACTTTGTTTTATTTTGTTTATGAGAAATCTTTGGTAAAAAATGTTTTTGAACAGCATGTTTTTAATAAATTTTTGTTTAAACATTATTTTAAAANNTAATGCAGAAAATTTTATAACTTAACGATTTTAATTTGGTTTTTATTCTTTTGCTGAATAAGTTCTTATTTAATGGCAATTTTACTTAAACTGTATGAACTTAAATTGAATTAATAACATTTATGTTACAAACTTGCTCAAGACTTGGCGATGTGCTGATAACAANNANTTNAATTGTAATTATTAAATAAATCAATATTAATTATAAACGCCTATTTAGAAAGATAAATTCCGAGCCCAAGTTAGCAAAGTATATAGTTTTATCGTATTGAAATTAATTAAAATGTTTATAAAATTAACTANAACAAATAATTTATTGTTCCACGCCTGTTTTAATTTAAATTTAAAATCATTTATTGTTTTGATTTCACGCTTCAGTNNNTNNNTANNNCTTTTTTAATGATTAACAGAAAAATATGAAAACCGTTGTCACTTATTACGTACGTGAGCCATGCCATCACAGCAAATTATNNTAATTATACGAAAACAATCAATTAGTGATCAGTTACAAAATAACTTTATCATGTGGTTTCAACTTCATTTATATTTGTATCTTTTTACTTTTTTATTTCTTTTCATGTTAACTCCAAATACTTTAAGTAAAAAGTCTTAAAAAACTATTTTTTTAGATTTTGTTGCGAATGATACCATAACTAAGTAAAATGATTCGATTTTTTAAATTTATTTTTGTCTGCAGTATCATTGCTGTTGCCAGCTATGGTGCCGATGGTTCGTTGAGAAGTTCAAGGCGGTACACCTTATCCAAATTAGTTTAGAATGAAATACGGGCAGATGAATTAATCAAATTTTTCGGTTGGGTCATATAAATTCGAAAAGCTCATTTATACAGAAAATTTGATTATATTAATAAAATGTTTATTTAATTTTAATAATATTATTAATTTGTCCTTTACAAATTTATTGCTCACAATTTTTTCGTTTATTCATTTTAAATTTTCCGTGACTGGGTTTTTATAAATCCAAGCTTTGGAGCAATTAAAACCGGAATAATTACATCGAAATTACAATTCGTAGTCGCCGAAGATGATTATCAATTTTGAATATCAATCAATATGTATAGTAAAAAGTTATAATCTTATTTATGTTTAAGGATGAAAAAGAATGTTCGAAGATAATTTTTTTAATTTCCTTTATTATTGGTTTTATTTATTTTAACTATTATTATTTTTATTTATTTTTGAAGCAAAACAATATTAAAATGGTTTATCATTTTTTTTAAGAATAATCTATTTTAGATGGGTATTTTTGAATTTTTTTGTTGGCCATTTGTATAATATTAAATAACCGCGTATTATTTTTGTTAACAATTGCACAGCTTCAATTTAACTATTTGCAAGTTTACTTTCTAATCGTGGGGTTTACAGTTCGTGGCCCAAAACGACCGTTATCGGTAAATCGAAAAACTCACCGGTTTGTACCGTTAACAATTTTTGCCGCCCAAAAAATGCCGGTAAAATCCCGGTAAAGCGGTAAATTTTCAAAAATTGGCTAACCAACGGAATATCTTGATTTTTTTAAAAACTCAACTCTTTATAATGAGTAGTAATGAAGTGAAGGAAGAGATCGATTAAAAATCAATATGTTAACATGAAATAATAATATTTATTTGTAATGTAATTACATAAATATTAAAACATAAATAATACAAAAATTTTAACTTTAGCGCTACGGTGAAGAGTTAGTCGTAATTACTTAGAAACGACTTAAATACTAACGCATTGTTTTAAAAAAACTGTACGGATGCTTAAAAGTCATACTACGGGTAAATTTAATATTTAAAAATATCTAAAATATAAAAATTTTTATAAAGTAATTGTAAATTTTATATTTTCATTTAAAAACATTACAATTAATCTCATATATTTATCAAAAATGTTTAATTATGGCCACCTGATCAAGTTACATATATTTGTTTGACGTTTGATAATGCATTAAAATATAAAATTTAATTTTGAATTTTAAAGGGTTTCTTTCATTAACAAAAAATAATTATGAAAAAATATAGCCACATTTTAAATAAAGTTTCTTTTGAGTATTCAACAACATCTGATTTCCATGGAAATCAAATTTTCAAAAGTTTGGCAAAGGTGCCAAAAGCTCCGACTAAAATAAGAATAAATTAAATTTGATTTTAATATTAATTGATGGAAAGGCAACTATTGACATTTTTTTAATCTACGCGAAAAAAAAGGATATAAAATTTAAAACATATTAAAAATATTGCAATAAAAATTGAATGAAATCAGCAGCAATATGAATGAACAGTTGGCGGAGTGAGATTCGACGCCGTCAATTCACGAAAAATTTGACGCCGGAGTGAGATTCGACGCAGTCAATCGAGCATACCCATATAGAATCATAACAAACAAAGAATAATGCTAAAAGTTTATACCATTATATAACAATCAGTTAAAATACGTGAAGAGCTCTTTTATTATTTATATTTTCTGTTTTATTTTAAATAGGAGAAGCATTAAACAATTAAATTTAATTCTTTTATCAAGCAAAAAATTACCTGAACAATAAAACAAATAAAGTAATCATTCAAATAAAATGTTTAATCACGCCAGTAAGTGCTAATATTCATTTTTGCTAGACACGTAATGGGCACCAAACGTAATTAATTTTTATATATAATGGAGGAAACAGAGTCGATTCCTTGTTCAATATTAAAAACAATTTTTTAATTTTATTATTATAAGGGTGTATTTTTTTTTAATATTCTTAGCATTATTTGATTGATTTGAGGGTTTGTGTCTCATGCTTAGGATGAAGTTTATAATAAAATGTTATTTTTTAAAGTTAAATTTCTTGTTAATATTTGCTGAGTTTTCATTAATTGCTACTTCAATTTTCCATTTTGTATTAGCGGCTGAAATTTCATATCGTACCGGCACTTTGGACAATGTAACACTCTGGGGCCTATTTCAATTCTCGTCGTATTACATCCCATCATATGAAGACCGGTTTATCATATGATTGGTTCAATTCTCGTCATCTCGTCATATGACGGCATTGTATTTCACAATCGGATACGACAAGAAACACAATAAAAATCGTATGTAGAATCGTAACATCATAAAAATTGTTTTAATTCGTCGTGTGATAAATCATAATACGACGAAGCATATTATGAGTCCTTGGGGTTATCTTTTAAGAGAATTTAACTTAAAAAATTTAACAATTTTTAAATTTAATTTTAAAAAATAATTTTGATTTAAGACTAACTAAATTGTGCAATATTCCTTAAATTTTGGATGCAATAAGCAATGAAGGGCGCCAAATAAATTTACTTAAAACAAAATATCATTACTAAGACAGCAAATAAAATGCTGAAGTGCCAGAGAATGAGAACGAAGAAATGCGATTAAAAACACATTAAAATACGAATAAAATACTCACCAAAGATTTAAATTAAAAAAGTATCTAAAAATGAGTTGGTAAACAAATTGTCAAAACTATAAAGAATAAAATAGATCTCATATTTATTACGTGTGCTTAATAAAACCGTGAAGAAATTTAATAAAAAATTAAAATTAACATCAGCAAATTCAAAATTTATCAAAATAAATTATTTTAGATATTAAAAAAATTTAAAATATACAATATTAATGAATAAGTTTCTTGCTAATTTTTGTAAAAAAATGAATTAATTTTACTGTAAGCAACTAAATTAACATAAATAGCGTCATAATCACATATTCTGACAGACTACAATTAGTAAAAACAAAAAATGTTGATTACCATTTTATTATAAAACAAACTATAATTTTAAAGTTTTAATTATAAAAAACAAAATGAAATTAAAGATCAAATTACTATTTCCATGTCAATTAAAGAAACAATAATAATTTTAAATAAAAATGATGATAACATAAAATTTAATTTTAAAATAATTAGTTAAAAATTGATCAAAATATTGACTTATGCAAAATTAATACAATTACAAAAATTCTAATGTACAATGACAACAATGCAGTATTTTGGATTAAAAACAAAAACTTTTTATAGCAAAAATCATATAAAAACATCCAAAACTTCAGTAAATATTAAAAAAAATTGTGTTCAGTGTATCCAAAGAATGGGGCCATAAATAAATAAACTAACCATAAATTTTCTGAGAGAAGCTGTAAAAATGTATTAAAATAAAAGTGTTTGGCTTTTGAACATTTGCAACTTAATGTTGAACGAGAAATCAAATTTTTGTGTAGATGCATTATAATTATTTCAATGTTAATTTTACAAGCTCAAATTATTTTGGCACAGACCGAGCAAAAATCGAAAATTATTGGGCAAATGTTTTATGATTATTTTAAGTTAATACAATAAAATATGTTAGAATTAAAATTCAATTATCTTCAACTGCTTTAGAAATAAAAATGCAAAATTAAACAAAATGATTATGGCTTTCAATATTTAAAAAAAAAGACCCAGATACCAGAACGACATCCAGCACAATCAAACTAATATTTTCAACTTATTTGGCCAGAACACAAAGAAATATAATAATAAATCCATATTTATTTTTTCTATCTCTGAAGAAAATGTGTTATTCAGCAATTGAAAAACTTTCCAATTAAAATTTTTTTAGCGTCTTATCAAACAATTAATTAAACAAAAAGAATTAAACAGTTTTTAAAACACAATAAAAAATTCAAATTCACAAGGATACTAGCGTTTTTTAAAATCGCAACGCGGATGTCAATTTAAATTTTCACAATATTTTCATATAATTTGATAAATAAAAAAGAATAAATTAACGCTGTTCAGCAGAACTATAAACAGCATGCCTTTATTTTTATCAAACAAAAATTTGAAGATTTATGTCTGCTCCGGGTTGTATCATGTCAACTTTATCCTCCAATTCCAACCGAGGGCTGGAGCGTGACAGCGAGTATGATCCGGGTGAGTGGACCCTCATAATGTTGCGTTTTGACGCTTAATAATAAAAATATATTTCACAATAAAATTCATTTTCGAGATTTTATTCAATTTAATTTAAAATTGACTTAATTTAATATTATTATTTTAAAAATCTAATCGAAAATAAATTCAGCCAAAAAAAGAATGAAAATTCCAAAAATGTTGAACATTATAATTGCTTTCAATTAGTTGACAACAAATTTTTTATTATGTTTAAAAAAGCTAAATGATGATATAAATTTTTAAAAATATTAATCAATTATTTCTTCGACACATTTCAAGCAGCATTAAAATTATAATCTTTTTAATCAATAAATGACAAATCCTATTTATAAATCAATATGTAAAACTCCGGATTTCACAAGCGTATTTTTTGAATCAAAAATATTACTGAATAAAATACAAACAAAATTAAATAATCAAAAATGAATAGAAACAAGACAATATAAAATAATCACAAACACTCCTAGTTCACTTTTTAACTTTCTCACGTTTATTACATTCTTGCTTTAGTAAGTTGGTTTTAAAATATTAATTGTAGCAATTATTACAGAATGAATATTGTTTTTTAATTACAAATGATGTTTTAAATGTGGGCTCTCTAGCTTTAAACTATTGTACAGAATAACTGTCAAATTATTGAAGAAAATATATTGTATATTACTTTATATTTATTGTTTTTCAAAGATATGATTTTATTCGAATTTTTATAAATTTAATTTTTTTTCTTCTATTTAAGTTTTAGATCGTTTTTTAAATTAATATCTTGACTGTTTTGTTTATCTTGTGGAAGTGCTATTTTTTCATATACCTATTTGTTAACATTACTATTAGTTTGTGATTTTAATAAATCACTAAATTAATTACCAACAAAAATATGTTTAATTTTTTGAAGTTTAACTTAAACTTTATAATATAATATAAATTAAAATTTAATTTGTCCATCAAGTTACAAATACAACAAAAATATGTTTAGTTACTAATTAAACCAAATTGTTTTATTCAATTAGTTAAATTAAGATTATTACAAATTATGTAAATGTAAAACAATGCATTATTGGTCGATGATTATGAACATTGTTTTGAATAAGTAAAATATGGTAAATAAATTTTACGCTATAGTTTTTACAGTTTTGGTGTCGAGTTGTTTAAAACATTATTTTATGATTTATTATTATTTGAAAATCAGCAAAAATAATTAATAGATTTTAAGCAAGCATGACTTGACGCATTCCCAACATTTTCTTATTTAAATAAACGCATTAATTAATTTTTATTAACTGGCTGCCAGCTGTAAATACATTAGACCTTGTTGTCCTACAAAAAGCTATCTCTTTTTTATAAAATTTAAAAACTCTAAATTAAAAAGAGTTGAATTGCATGTGGTCACCTGGTTGGTGTCGTTTAGTGAAAATATTATTTAATTTCATTAATAATTGCAATTTTATTATAAACAATTTTTTGTATTTTCAAATTTTTAAGTTAAATTGCATAAACTTCGATATTTGTATAAATCATAAATAAAGTATATTTGTTTAATTCTTTTTTTGTAATCTGCAGCCAGGCAATGGCTTAATCATTCTAATTAATTATAAATGCGTATTTATTGTTACTTAAGCTTAATAAATCTCCGCCCTCGCTTAGAAAGTCAATGTTATAATGTTGTATAAATTTCACTACGTAATATTTTTATCGTTAAAAATTTGCTTTTTTTCTCAATAGTAAATTATGTTAATATTTTGCTTTTTTAATATTAAATTGTAAAGAGCTAATGAAAATATTTTTTGTTGTTATGTTTTATTTTAATCAAGGATTTATAAAGGCGGAACCGGAGCTCGTTCATCATTGCGATGCTCCACCGTCAGTTGTAAAGCAAGCAGATGCAAAACACTCTTACTTTTAATGTTTTACTTTTTTTTAATTTTATAAAATTATATTTAACTAAACTTGATTTATTTTTAAAGTGTATTCATTTTTTTAAATTGTGCATTAACGTCCAGCTTTTTATTGATTAACAAAAATTTTAATTTAATTAATTTGGGGAAAAGCTTCGGTTTACACCTTTCTAACAGGGGGTATGCCTTTTTAATCTTTGATTTTTGGATAATTTAAGGTTTCTCGCATACTTGTTTTATTTTCACATGGCTTTTTGTGGTTTGGCATTTATTATAACTTTTAAATGAATTTTTAGGTTTTAAAATTGATAGATGTTTACAATATAATAGTTGCATATAATAATAAGTATAATTGTTGCATTTTTTAGAAATTGCACGAAGATATAAAATCAGCTTTTAACATTTATAGATCAATTGCACGAAGATATAAAATCAGCTTTGAACATTTATAGATCTATCCCACCCATTATTTGTATAATATTGTTGTATTTTATATGTCTTTGAGAATTTTTATTTAGAGTTTATTATTTTAACAAGGTTTTGAAATTTAAGGTTCTAAAGTAGTAATTCGTTTAATATTTATTTAATTGGTGATCCTTTAATAGTGGATTTTATATATAAGATAATTAGTTGATTTGCAGAGAATTGAAGCTTTGATGTGTGACGATAGCGTTTTTGTATTGCTTGTGCTTCTCAGAAATTTTATATTTAATTTTTACCAGACTAATTAGATATTAAATTAATTTTTCAATTTATCTTAATGTCTCATCATTATTATAACTGTAAATAAATCATTAAAAATATTTCATAAATATTAAAAAAATCCAATATATTGAATTTATTATCATTTATTAATTATATTTTGAACTTATTGCAAAGAAATGTTTCAGGATAATGAGCGTTGAGATTAAAAAATATCAAAATTTTTATTCAAGTTTTTATTATTTAAGTTGTGGGTTACTTATTATTTCTTGCCAACAAGAAATTTAATTTTTATGATAGACTCGTAGCCAGCTCAGGTGCATCCGCCCCAACAGTAGTCTCGACATTGATGGTCACATCCGAACCACTTGGCCAAAGTTGACTCCTGCAGCTGCCCAGAGCAGATCGGGCACATCCATTGTTCTTTTGAACTACCATCATCCCGTCCGCCCATATATTGTTCGTTTCACCATTTATTTTTATTTGTTCTAGTAAAAGTGCTAACTTTGGAAATTGTTTTATATTTTTAATGTTTGACTTGCATCCATTGCGGAAAGCTTAAATTGTTGATGTGGTGATTTACGATCATAATTATTTAACTAAGTTTCTGTTTAGTTTTACTTATGGCTTTAATATAATTTTTATATATTTATCTTAAGACAATTTTGATTTCAAATGTATTATCTTACTCGATTTCTTTTATGATTATTTTTTTAGTATTTAAATAAATCTTAATAATTTAATTAAAATTACTTTAAGTTTATACATATAGAAAACTTTTAAGCTATTTATTAAAAACATTGATTCACTTAATTTGTATAAAAATTTTAGAATCGTTTGACAAACAGCCACCGCGCTTATAATAAAAATTTATTAAATTAACTACCTTTTTCAAAATACTCTAAAACAAAAGTTTTATACGAAATGCTTTTTGTCAATACAACTACTTTATTTAAGATCAGAAATACATTATTCAATTGATCTTAAAAATTATTCAACCCAATTTTATATAGTTCATTCGCAACTTTATTAGTAGTAGCATCATATTTGCTTTACCTTTTTGTCGTTATAATTAAAATTCTTTTTTTTAAAGTGATAAACAGAGTTGTAAAAGCGAAGCGTCATGTTCAAAACTAAAACTTGATTATTAAAGTTAAAAATAAAACATAATGAAAAATCATTCAAAATATCATTGACATCACATTTTTTCAAAATATAATTTTTATTTCATGTTATATCTAAGTTAAGAGGCTGATTAAAAATTTTAATGGTTTAATAGTACGACAATAACAGAACGAATCTCCGATGATTTATGTTATATTTGTTAAAAAATATTGTTCTTTTATTTAGTTTTTGGCAAAAAAAAAATTTTAAAACCGGTGAAGTCAATCTCTATTTTTCGGCATTTTTTTTAATCATGACGTAGGTATGTCTGTTTTTTATTAAGAAATTATTTTATCTATTAATTTAAACTTCAATGATTTTTAATACCTTTTTACAAGTCTATAATAAACATTTGAAGTGGCTATTATACAATTATAAAAATTGAAAATTACAAAATGTCAATACGAATTCTTAATATTTAAATTTAATAAAATACAATTTTTAAATTAACTAAAGTTGCTCAGTCGCTAAGGTTTAATAAATCACATTGTCCCAGCTTTGCAAAATACTCTAAATAGCAATCTTTAAGCAGTTTGATCAAAGATTAAATTGATAAAATGAAAGAATCAAATTAAAAAAATAATATTAATATCAAAGGTAGAAATAAATAGTCACCCAATAATTATAAGCATGATAACAAAATGTGCCAATAAAAATAAAAGTCAATAAAATTGCGTTTTTAAAATTATATAACAAATAAACAAATTATTAAAATCTCCAACGTGGGTACCTAATCTCGTTTTTTAACATTAAATTTCTCAATAAATTAAACATTTTAATTTTTAATCGAATGAGAAGACGAAGAAAAACATTCAGCCGCCAACACAAACGAAATCGGATTTGCATAAAAAAAATAGAATTACTTAAGTGTTCCTTACGATGAAGCGCAGGAATACATCGTCATTTTCCAAAACGATACAACTTTTGTTTGGGAAAACGGGAAACACGACATCAGTACTCCTACTGTCCTCGCAGTTTAAACGCGCATTTAATATTACTCTACGAATTACACCAATTGAAATTGATAAAATTAAATTGAGTAAAATTAATACTATAAACAAAACCATTTATTATAATAAATTTAAAAAATACCTTAATTAGAGATGCTTGTTTTTTAAAGGCAAATACCTTAATTAGAGATGCTTGTTTTTTAAAGGCAAACCTTATACAACCGTTAACCGTAAATAATTTATTTACACTAAAAAAGCGTTTTAGGTCCTAATAATAGAAAAAACGATCTAACTACTAAACTCAACTAGTTAAATTTATTACTGACAAAATATTAAACTAAAACTATTAAAATCAAAATAGCAAAATGCATACTTTTAAACAAAAACTTCAATAAGATAAATATTACCAATTATTTAAAACAAAATTAAATTAACCACAATTTAGTTGTAGTAATCGAAATTACTATAAATATTAACTTAACAATTAAAATTAATTAATTATTTAGAAAAACCAAACAACAAACCATGTATTTAATTAACAATTATAAAACCTTTATTGTTACAAAAGATTGCATCAAAAAAAATAATTTTTTAAATATATATCGTAAAAACAGCTAATTAAAAATAAATAAAACTAAAATGGTTCTCTAACAAAGGAAAGGACAATATTGCAGTGAAATTGCTGAAAACTAAGTCAAAGTCTTTATTACTTTAAAATATACGGATTTTAAAGCCCGGAGCTTTTATTTCGTTACCAACATTATAATTAAAACAATCAATAATACTAATAACATGCCATTCTTAAATATAAAAATATTTTATTATTTTGGGTTTTTAGAAATAAACACAATGTGCGTATACCACTATTTATTATGCAATGCCTATTAATTATATTGGTTTACTCAAACAATAAATTTAAATGATAATTTTATCTTAAAGGTAGTTTTTGCAAAATTACTGCTAAAAATAAACAAATTGATAAAATTATGTTAATATTTAAATACTTTTTATAATTAAAAGAAAATTTAAGATGCTTCATGTTCACTTTTGTTCGTTTTTAAAAAAATCCGCCAACTAGATAGAATACTATTTTACTTCTTCTATTTAATAAAATAACTTAATTTCAATTTAGGTCTAGAGATTGCCTTTTAACATTCGCTTCAAGATCTAATTAATGTGGGTGCTCTATTTTAAATGCTCCACCGTCTCTACCTTTTTGCAATCTGTTGGAAGTCCGACGTTGTTCTCTATTGTCATATTTATATTACTTTCATTTTATTTAAATGAAAACCATGAAGAAATTAAATAACGAGGCTTTTATAATTTTTATTTTACAAACGTAAAAGTTGAAAGATTATGTTAAAATTCTTGTTAAATTTTTAAATCTGGTTATCTTTCCTTTTTTCTCTATCAATTAAATTTAGTAGTTTAATAAGTTTTGAATATTTTTTGCTTCTTCTAACAATATTTTTTTCATCGACTTGTTCAAAAGCGCTCGCGGCTGAATGGTACGTCCTCGTGTCATCCAAATAAACTTTTATATATAAATAAACCTTTAATTGCTGTTGGCTAATTAATAACAAAAACTACAATTTTTTTAGTTAAGCTGCGACAAAATCAATTTATGTTAAATGCGAACAATTCAGCTTGCTTTTTTAACTGATTGAAATTTTAGATGTGTTTTACCGGGTCATGCACCTTGGCAGTTTAGTGGGCTGTTGGCAGCATTAGTAAAATCGAGAAAAAAATGCTCACGAAATTTAACGGATAATTTATAAAATCGCTAGGCCTTTATGATTTGGATTCTTATATAAAAAATGTTTGCATATTTATTGGAAGCTAAAAATTAGTCGCAATCGGTAAAGTTACGGATTTTAGTGGCGAAAAAAGAAACGGGCCGTTAAATGAACAGGAATGGCATAAATTGTAAATATCTCTGCCAACCGTTTATGATCGGATCTTTTGCGGGTGCTCTATTTAAATTTAAACTAAACTGCTGAATTTTTTATTTAAATCTGCCGTAATCGTTAAAAATTGGTTAAAAATTATATATAATTTTTAGTAAACATTATATTATATACATTATTTTTCTGCTGTCCTGCATTGACAATATAGAATTTGCTTTGGCGCATAAATGCGCAAGTTCCAAACTCCTTTACGAATGTCATATTAATTTAATTATTTATTAAAGATATATTTTTTACAATGTTTATGAAAAATAATTGCCTATTCATTTATCACCAATTAAATGTAAAATATAGTTATTTTTTAATTTTGCCATTGTCAGGTATTTTCGTTGACTTGCTTTTATCGTTGCAATATTCAAAAAAGGTCGTTTGGTCCGCGTGTTATGTGGAGCGAATGACTCTCTATATAAATACTCCTGCTGCTGTGCTTAGTCTTTTTTTGACCTTCTTTGCCTCAGCTTTTTTATCGAATTATTTTGTTACAAATTTGGCTTTCATAACTCGGTCTTTGGAATTTATGTCGCTACAAAAAACCAACTAAATAAACAATTTTAATTGAATTATAATAATTTCCTTTTTTTAATATATTAAATTTTTCACATAAATTCACATTATATCTAATTAGAAAAATAATTAATGCGATATAAATAATGTTGATATTTTCAAATTTTTGGTCATTGATATTTAATTTTTTTACACTTAGTCTAAAAACTAATCTTATTTTTTGAAGCTTTAAAGTCGTTTTGTTAATAATTTTGAATCAAATAAAGAAATTACCCTTTTTTGAAATTTCATTAGGATGCATTGTTTAAGTTTTTATATAATTATTTTATCTAAGCTTCAGTCCAATTCTCTGGTCTCCGAACGGGCATTCGGTTTGCTTGTATTTCTTGCAAAATATGTTTTAATTACCTTTCATTAGTATTCTAATATTTAATTATTAAGTACAATAAAATGATTGATGCATATTGTTTTAATGTTTTTTTGAATATTTTTGAATTTATTTCCTATCTCTTTTTGGGTTGAATTTTATTGCAATTTTATTATTTTTAAACGAGCTATTAAAACGAGTATAATTTATTAAATTTTTTATTATTCATTTTTTAAAAATAATATTATTCAAGTTATTCAATAATCTTTTTTGATGTGTTTGAGCGGCTTTTTCATTTTGTATAATTTGTATGAAAAAATTTATTATTCCTTGATTTTTATTTTTTTTGCATATATTAGTATATACGTTTTGTAATTATCAATCAATTATTTTCATAAAAAAACAAAATTTTTTAAAGTAATAAATTTATTTTACATCAATTATTTTCGTAATTTGATTTGGTGGATTTATGCTTATAAGTTTAAGCTAAATTTGTTTTTCATTTATACAATATAGCTGCGATTGAGTGGGTTTTCATTGCTTTTGGTATTAACAGCATTCTTAATGGAGATTAAACTATCCATATAAAAATTTGTTTATTTCGATTTTAAATATATTATATATTTTTTTGTTGTTGTTTTCTTTTGCTTTTTTTGAATTCAGAATGTAAGCATTAATATTTTATTTAACATACAGCTGAAGTTTCTGTGAGTAATTTTTATTCTTTGAATATTCTGAGGAAAAATGATTTTACAGGGAGCCGTTATCTTGAAAACAAAGAACTGGTTTAAGGATTTTAATTTTATAGCAGCGAATGTCTTTTAATAATCTACCTTATTATTTATATTTTTTGTACATTATTATTACTTTTAATCAAACCTTGAAACATTAAAGCAATATTAGCTCATAATATTTTTGAGTAAAGTTTTAAATAAGTTTATTTTTTATTAATTCGTATTTTTATCATAAAATCAGCAGTTTATAAATTTTTTAATTAAAAAATTGTATGTCAAAGAGTCTAATCATATGCTCCCATCTTAACCACACCACTTGGTGGCCGCACTCAGCGCTCCGTTGCGTCGTCCTATTCCAGTGCCAGTTAGCATTTGCACCAAGGGCAAGCGCAATACGCGGTCAAAATAAGAAGCTAACGCCCATTGGCTAACTGTGCTAAGTTTATGTTATTTAGTATAAATATATCATAAGATTTAAATAGAAATATTTTAACAATTAAATAAAATGTGGGGGATTTCATATTAATGGACAAGTATACTATTTATTAATGATGCTATACGAACTTAAATTTTTGAGTTTTATTTATTTATTTAAAGAATGAACTCCGAATAAATGCATTCGTTATTTCTTTACTTGATTTACCAATTTAATTAAACTTTTATCGCAATTCAAAAGAATTTTTTAGCTTAATTTTGTTCTAT
The DNA here is from genome assembly GCA_020449905.1 of Globodera pallida. NCBI lineage: Eukaryota > Metazoa > Nematoda > Chromadorea > Rhabditida > Heteroderidae > Globodera > Globodera pallida. Next base: position 264,071 of record JAIXHY010000021.1, on the reverse strand, counting down.
ACAGTTTAGATGCAAGCATTAAAAAAATTGTAATTTTATTTTGTTAATTGTTTTTATATTACAAATTATTATTAAAATAACCTCATTACTTTTTGTTAAACCACAATAAAATGGAGTCGGAGTTCCGTCTTTTAATTCTTTGATAATTTTTAGTAGGAATATAACAGACCTAAGTGGGTAGATAAAGAGCAGCCAGTATTGTATATTATTGATTATTGCATATATATTTAATTTAATTATTAAATTAAAACGATCATTTTTTTTAATTTAAACAGAATGCATACCTATTTTGGCTTTTTATTTTGTAATTAATATTAAACTATTGTGACAAGATTAGTTTTTTATTTTTATAATAAATAAAATTAAAGATACGCAAAAAAACAATTTATTTGAATACCATTTATTTGCTTTTTAATTGGTTTTGTTATATAATAATTTACAAGCTGGATTTTTATTGTTAAGCCCAACTGGTCTACTTGCATTTGCGTTGCAAAATATTTTCGCATTATCTTTTTTTAATTTAAAAATTGCAAGAATTTTCAAGGATTAAAATATAAAAAATTAAACGATTTTATTGTATTCTCTGCAACGTTTGTTATTTTTTTTATCTTTAAATAATTTTTTTTTAATTTAACATGTTAAATATACTCAATGAACAGTAATTTATGAATCTTTAATCTCTCGCTAAAAGTTAAATTAAATGGAAAAAATGATTAAATTCACAATTAATAAGCTCGTAATAAAGTATCTGTTTTTTAAATAATAAATAAAACCAATTATTATCAAAGCTCACCAAAGACATGCCGATAAAAAGAAGCTATGTTGCCAGCAGAACGTAGCCATATGTATGAAATATGTGTTGAGTAAATTAAACTTCATTAATTGATAAAACCTAATTTAAAAAAACCATCCCGTCAGCAGAGACTTTGATGCTAAATTAATGCCTGTACTTTCCATACCTTTTGAAATTGGACCAACAAATGATTTCTAAATTATAAAGAATTGAAAATTATGTACTAAATTAAATAATGAAAATTGGACAAGAAGCGTCAACAAAAGTGTTGCCAGTGTTCGTTACTACATTACGACTATAATGAAAAGAGCCAAAATATAATGCAAAACAAATATTTGCAAAAAGCAGAAAATTAATCAGTTTTTGGCAACTGAAACATATATTTAGTTATTATTTATCGCATAATAAACCATTTAAAGGTGCCAGTAGAAACTTGTTCACCCGCAAGCTTGCCTCCTTCCTCTTCATTTTGCTAATTAAATTATAACTCATTTTTCTAAGTAATTTTAATAATTGTTTGCAGATTATCGAATATTTGTTTTATCCAGAATTATGCATTTATAGCGGGAATTATGTTGTATACAGTATATTTAAATATTAATATATTTGCCAGGATGAGCATCATATTCGATGACTACCCAAAAAGGGCGTTTTCAAATCCCGTTGAACGGAATGTTTAAGTCTCGACGTTCTGAGAGGTCGTTTTGGAGTTTCATAAAAAATTAAGGGGTTGAGCAATAAACCTCATGTTCTCGCTATTCGAAACTTCAAATTACGATAAGCTTAGACTGTGAAAAAAAAATAGTGTCTCTAACAAGTCCAGGTTCAAAAAAGACACATTTGGGTTTTAGCTCATAGCTCAGCTAAAAAAACTCAATATGCGTGTAAATCAAATAATGATCACACTCATCAAAATAAAATATAATTAACATACGAGATGAAGTAAAATTGCATTTTCTTTGCATAAAATTCATAAAAATAATTTTATCTATAATATTTTTGTAAAATTAGTCCCAATATTTAAACAAAATTTCTCGGCATCGGGTAATTCGCGCCAGCAGTGACTAGCTTCAAGCAGCATTATTTATTTGGTAAAAATAGTTTTATTTAATTTTACACTTTTTTACATTTTACTTTGGCTCTGCTATCCTGAACTTTTGGTGAATTTTTGAGTCTAATGATACAAACCTATTAATTTATAATTCTATATCTTTATCTAATTGCAAATATAGGGTTGGATTTATTTACAGTATCATTTACAAAAAATGTTTTTCAAATCAACCACATGATCAAGATTAAAAGGTTTTTTAAATAACTTTTAAATCGTCACGAAGAAAGAACGGTTTAAAGTTGGCTGCCTTCGGATAAATTAAATTTAAATATATCTTTGTCGCATAATGTATTTAACAATCGCTTTATCTTTTAAATTTTATTTAATTTAATTAACTTAGCTTTAAGTCAAATATGTTTATTCATTTTTTCAAATAATCGGTAAAAGCAAACATTTTATGCCTCGATTTAAATAGCGGTGACAGATTAACAAATACAAGGAAATATATCGAATAGACTAGGAATTGCATTTTCTCGGAAAATGCAAAAATAAATTAACAAAATTATCACCAGATAGATACTTTTATTCATTATTATAAATCAAAAATTAAAATAATTTACGATCACGTATTCAAAGGAATAAGCAAGAAGTTTTGTAACGCGTTTAATAATTCAAAATAACTAAAAAAAATTATTTATAATTTATAGTAAAAAACTAAAATATTTTGCGTATTCATTTGTCTTTTCATTCTTTCGTTAACAATTTTTATCTTTTTTAATTATTCATCAGTAATTTTTTTTCTATAATATTTAATTGTAATGTTTGAGTTGTCGAGAAAACCCCCAATTTAAACATTTGTTTTTAATATGCAATGCTTTTTTCGAATAATGACGCATTGCTTTTGATCATTATTGATTGCTGGTGGTTATTCTTTTGCTACAAAGATTTCCTTTAAGAGAGTTTTTCTTATAATTATGTTCTTTGTAGCGGTCATCTTAAACTCAGTAACCACATCTTTGCTTAGATATGGTCGAAGACTGATAACACATTCGTCATGTGGTTTGCTTTTTGAAATTATAGCTTTCCTTAATTTAATAAATTTATGTTAGATTAACATCTTTTTTGTTGCGGTATTTCATATAGTTTAAATGTTCAGCGAGTAAATGATAAATTGCAGATTTTATTTTAGCGTTATAATAATGCACTTAACAGTTTATTATAAAGATTAAAACGTTTCCCATGACAATGCACAAATAATGAATAAAACTAAAAAGAATTACATATTTTTATTTTCTGAAGGATTGCATTAACAAATATTTTGTCTATTTGATTCCAATTTTAATAATCTGTTTGAATTGCACGGATAGTAATTTTATTTTCTCTTATTAACATTTATGGCCCAATTCTTACATTTTTTATACCTGTTATTTTTTATTTAATTGTCAATAATTTTCAATTGTTCAAACTTTAATAATGAGATTTAAAAATATAAAACTATATAAGCACATTAATGACTTATTATGTTATATTTATATTTTAAATACAAATCCGTGGATTGCCGTAGATTTACTTTATTAGACTAAACGTGTTTAGACGATTGTGTTTTTTGTTGTTGTTATTTTATTTTGTGGTTTTATGGTTTATAATGAATTTTACACCTCGGAACTTACTTGATACTTAAAGCAAAAAAAAAGTTATGACTATTAAATAATATTTTTATTTTATTTTTCTTTATTTAATATGCAACTTATTCGATTAATATTTTTTGTAACTTAACGTTTTTATCATAACTAATTCTTTTGATTTATTCAACTTTGTTTTTTAAATACTGAAGAGAATTGTTTCTTTTGACTTAATTGCTTATTTATATTTTAAATAGTTTCGGATTTTCATATATATTGCTAACTTGGCAATTCTCGAGCACATGTACATAGTAAGTGTTTCGATTGTTCTTTAATCAAACTTTTTTTTAATTTTTTTAATTTATGTTTTAATATTTATTGTATTTGGACGCATAATAAGGCCCTCATTTCTCTCCTTGTCTTGTGGACGCTGATTTCGCTGGTAGTCGACCCATCATCGTCTCCGCGTACGACCACTGTCGTCTATAATTAATATATATACAATCATGATTTTAAAAAGGGCTTTAGAAATATATATTTATGAGTAAAATTGCTTCATTTTTTGACTGTTCCAAAAATATTATGTAAGCATTGTTTTAATTTGATTATTTAATTGTTATATTTTTCGCATATTGAAAAAATAACTTTTAGTATTTAGGATCCTTTTTAAACTTTTTAATTTTTTGATATTAATGCACTTTTTTATATTTTATTATTCAAATAGGTATATAATTTTCTAATAAGTAGCTTTAATTCTTTAATGTGGTCCAAATCTGACTCTTCCATGAATTGAGTAGATATTTTTATCTTTTTCATCTAGACTTTTATCTCTATTTTCCTTTTTGTTGCGCGTTCTATAAAATAATATCTGAACGAATTCTTCTGAAATACTTCCAATTGGGGTTTTTCAAATTGTATTTGGATCGGACTCTGTCTGTTGATTTCCTTTTTGTTAACAACTTTTGGGACGCACGCACATGATATGGCTGGTATATAAAAGCCCAATTAGTTAATTTTGAAAAATATCAATTCAATACTTAAAAATAAACAAAATGTAAAATATTAATATAATTATCAATCCATAAAATTTATTTAACCTTATTATCTTATTTATTTTAAAATTAATATTTTTATTTTTGTGAAAACTACTTATTTACAACTCAACTTTTTTTTTAATGTTTGCATTAAAAGTAAATTTTCAATAATATTGTTGCTATATTTAAATAAATTTAAAGATAATTTATATAAACTCTATTTCGAACCTAATTTAAAACAATTATTGAATATTTTACCGTGGCACTTTTTGGAATATGAAATAAGTCTCCGTTTCCGTATAAATAGTTCGATCATTTAAGTATTTGTAAGGTAAAATATTCATCAAAAATATTGAAGTTCTTTATGCAAAATGAAGCTTTTTATTGAAGATATCAATTTTGTAAATTTTTCGGGGTATTCAACTCTAACTCATTTTAAATGGTTAAATTTATTTATCCGAAAATTCAGTACTTGTTTATAAATCTTTTACAAATATTTTCATATTCGTTTAATGCTTAAGCTTAAATAATAAAATAAAATTAGTTGAATCAACATATTATCAGTTGACTTCACATCTGAAGAGTACCCACTTCTTCTCCAGGGGTAAACCCAACTCATCCATTGAGCATAACAGAAGTTTAGTATTTAACTATAAGATTAATGTTCAAGTTCCAAAGGTGTTTTTCCAATTCTATTATGCTAATAAGCTTATTGGTGTTTAATATTAAACTACGAAAGGCAAAAATTATCAAAATAATCTAAAAAAAGTTTATATAAATATTGAATACATTTTAATATTAAAACATGTTAGCAAATAACAATATCGACTAAAATAAACCAAATTAAAATAAATTAAATAATTATTTGGTGAATAAACATGATTTAAAAAGTTGAATAACCCAAAATAGTTGAAACAAAGCCGCCAACGAGCAAAATGTATCAGCGAGACGCAATGAAGTTTTAAAACAATAAAATTTATTTTATGTACCATAAATTATTGTAATAAAATAAATAAATAGAAATAATTATATTCAAGTGATTATGGTTAACAAATAAAAAAACTAAATTATAAAGTGTTTCATCAGCAGATAAAGAGCTTGTCATAAGTATGATAAAATTATCAAGAACAAAACTTTAAAAAAAGTAAAACAGTTTGAAAGTTTTTAAAAAAATAAAATTGCTTTTAAAGCTTTTTAAACATTTTTAATTAAATCAGGTGCAGCACAAATGGTCCGTATATTGTTTAGACTTCGTAACTAAGGAAAAAAGAATTATTTAGGAATTTAAGGTGTTAGACTGGCCGCGTTTTCTTGCAGCAAATCTACTGAAAACTGCACGAGCCGGCGCAACCATTGCGTATCTTCTGCTGGAGGAAATGTATGGAGAATCTAAAAATTGTATTTACATATTATTATGCGAAATGAAAGTCAATATTTTTTTAAATAATAAAAAGGAAAAATACCAAAATTTTAAAATTAAATTAAAAAAATTAACGTCAGTAGATTTAAAAAAATAATTAATGTTTTTAGATATTGAAAAACCCAATAAAATACGAAAACAATGTAGTAATTATATACATTATTTGGAATCACAAGCATTGCAGGAGTACACCTCGAAGTTCAACGAACAATTAATGAAAACTATAAGTTTTAAACTCATTAATCAAATATCGTATTTTTGAAATTTATTAAACTAATAATAATAATAGTTAAAAGCTTATGCAAATTTAACTAATAATTAAAAAATGTTATATTACAAATGCGAATAAAAAATCACTTAGCTGTGGAAATCAATAGTTGTGAGCGAACACGGTTCAACATGAATGTTAATAAAAACTAAATGTTTAATTGCAAGTATAGTTTCATAAAGTTAAAATGTTACACTTACATAATAAATTCACATAAAAAGATAATTAAATAAATTAATCGCTGAAATTTATGAAATGAGCTATAACAAAACCGACATACCGTGCAGTGGGGACAAAAAACAGCAACGAGGCTGGCGAAAAACGTATTGACGCGACATAATGTCATGCACGCTGCAAGGCTCTAGTTGTATATTATATTATACGCTTTATTATGTCTCACATTTATCCATATCCTTTTCAAGGGTGTTCGGTAAGAGAATACAGACCATACAAAATAAAGAGCGGATGAAGCCAGGTTCGGGTTTATTTCATATGACAAAAATAAATATGTGTTTAAAATTAAAATATTGCGTGATTCATTGCGACGCTGAGAATTCAATAATCCCATATAACAAATAATTCGCTTATGTTGAAGTCAAAAATATTACACAGCCGTGATGCTTACACAATATATCGATGCGGCGCGTATATCGGTGCAGTTATTATTATTTTGCAAAAGCTGCAGAATTTATTTTAACTTTGCCGTACAGTAGATCGTTTAAACATAATAATTTTTCTTCAAAAAGAATAAATCTCTTACCTTTAAAATGAGACGTAATTAATGATTGGAATGTAAAGAAATAAGGGGAATGAGCTAACATGGCATTAAATAATGATTATTAAAAAATCATAATTAATCCAAAAGGCAATGTAAAATTAATTAAAGCTTAACAATGACTGCTTAGGATTAAAATTAAATTAAATTTTAATCTATAAATTTTACATTTTATAAATAGTTTATTTAACTTTTGGCAATTTATTTGAGAATTTTTTTTAATTTACCAAACCAATAATGAATGACTCGAAATACTTAAAACAGAAAATTAAAAAAAAGAAAATAGTAAAAAAAGTAAATTAAAGCGTAAGATAAGAGTATTTACAGGATTAAAATAATTTGACGATTTAAACATTTTTAAAGTGTAAAATATCCATAAAAAACACTCATTCACCAATAAAAATTAGTTAAAATAGAAAATAAAACGAATTTAAATAATACAACGAAAATTAAGCTTCTTACTAGAAGTAACAAATTAATAATCATTATTAAAAACACATTTTTATTTAGAAGCGCAGCAAAATTGTCGGATTTTTGCAATATTAAGCCAGTTATAATAAAATAATTTAAAGACTATGTTTTATGACGTGGGAAAAAGAAAGCCACCAAGAAATAAATCATGGACATCATCCGCTTACTTGAACCTTGGACTCTCTCACCAAAAGAAATTGATTGCTTCTTCCAGCCGGAGTTATTTTAAAATAAAATTTTATTTATCTTTTTATTTTTGATTTGCTGTTTTCAATTTTTTATTAATTGTCTATGCATTTATACTATTTTTTGAGTTTCTGTGTTTACATTTTTTTGTTTTTTAAGAAATAAATTTTATATTTAGGTTTACTTTAAATTAAATGACTTTTGAATAATTTATAATGCTACAAAAATTTTTATTATTTAAATTGTAAAGTTATTTTTGTAAATTTATTTCAATTGTGAAATAAATAAAGCTCTCCTTTCATTTAGCATTTTAAGTATTTTTTAAAAATTATTTTTATACTTGATAATCAAACATTATTTGTCTTTAGGTTAATTAATAATCATTTAGTAAAAAATATTAACCTTTGAGATTTTAGAATCAAAGAGAAGTAAGTTTTCAAAAATGGGATTGTGCGCATCCTTATCAATGTGCATTGTACGCGTCCGTGGATAATAATTTAATCATTTTTGCTATTGACTATTGCTATCAAATAAGCGAAGTTTCTGTAATGTGTTATAGCTCTTTCGATCGGCCATCTCTCGTTTGTGTCAGTTCTAATGTTTTTAAATTTATTGTAATATGATTTTTTTATCGTGTTTAGCTTTTAATTTGTAAGAAGAAATATTTATTCTGTTTTATCTTGGTGTGTGAGTTTACATTTATTCTTTTGTTAAAAATAATGCCAGCGCGATTTGGCGTTGTGCAAGATATATAATGAAAAAACCACTAATATTTTAACTATTTAAATTATAAATAGTAGAATTAATATAATTTTATATAACAAAAGAGATTTATATAATAAACAAGCTTTAAAAATTATAAAATAAATTCAAAAGTGAATTCATTAACATTGATACAATCGAAATACAAATAACTAATATTAATTCGGCTTTAAAAAGACTTCTACACATAAATATATCAAGCAAAACGGGTTCGACACAAATTTTTTTGCTTCACGTCATAAAATTATAATCTTTGTCTTAATACATATAATAAAATACTGCTTAAAATAAAACAAAAATTAAAAAAATAATCGAATTAATATATACCCATTTTAAAGTTGCGACTGTGAAAGATAAATATAAATATCTGCTTAAATTTTTCTTAAACTCTAATAAATGTATGTGAGCTGTAGTATTCACTTAAATTACAACAAATCCTGCAATATTAATTCCCAAACATTATGCCAAATGGCTAATATAATAATGTGATACACAAATAAAAACTACATTAAAATATTTACTGCAAAATGTTATTTTTTATGTAATTTTTAAGTAAATTAGACTAACATAAAAATGAATACATTGGGTATCATTGAATTTCAAAAATTTATTAAAAACAACAATATTAAATCTAATTGGATCGAGGGCATTTTGGCGAATAAAAAGTCTAATTTTCATTTTTTTTTTCAAAATCGGGAAAAAAGTGTTTCTAGGTTATTCAGGGGGTGTAGAATCCATATATGATCTTCGTTTTCCTTGATTCTAAATATAAAACCCGAATTTGAATATTTAAACAATTCAATGTTTTAAAGTCGATTTATAGCAGTATCTTGTCCACTGTTCGGAATCAGGCAAAACGAAGATCATATATGGATTCTACGCCCCTGAATACCCCTAGAAACACCTTTTTCCCGATTTTGAAAAAAAATAAATTTGTTAAAAAAGCCTGTCATTATGTGGTTGCACAGCCTACCTCAATTTTCAGTTTGGCATTACCATTTAGTAGTTAAAAGTAGCTCCCCAAATGCGCGATCATCTCCATAAGACATTCCGCATGCGCACCAGCTGCTTTACAGGATAGAATGGAAGTGATTGAAGTGAGTGGTTATCTACTCGAAGAAAAAGTCGAAATTGCTAAAAAACATCTTGAGTTGGGGACGACCAACTCCACTATTACTGTTTAAACTTACAAACTTTTCAAAGCTAAATATTCAGACCTATTTTTATAAAATTCTCCAACTTTTTCTCAATTTTTTAATGCTAAAATCCTGGAGTTTCACCAGCTTTGAGCTGAGATATAATTTTTTAAAGTCCGTGCGCAGGGGTTTCAAAAATTTCAATTGCATTTTTCGACCCTTCACTGTGTGGGCGGGGAAAAAAAGCCGAAAATTTGCAACAGTAAATCGAGGGTGCTCTACACGATAGGCATAGTTTGAAAGTGATCTGAGTGGTCACAGTAAGGGATGTTCCCCTCGTTAGATTATCATAATATAAGTAACATTAAAAGTAACCGACTTTGTAACCTTTACAAAATAATTATTACGTGGAAAAATCGCAAATTTTTGCCAGTTTCGTAATTTTGTTTACAAAAACATGCTAGCATTAAAAAGACTCCTTACAATAAGATTAGTCATCTGTAAAATTAATATATCTCTAAAAGCCAAGCAAGTAATTTAATTTCAAACTACTTAATAAATAATATTATTATATTCACATCAAGATCCACACAATTATTTACATGAAAATTTTGCTTAAATTTTTTTGCAGCGTCAGTCCGCTTACCCACGTTAGTACAAGTGTGGTGGTACAAGCGGCAGTGAAGCTGATCGAAAAAGTCAGTATAAGATTTGAGATTTAAGTTAACATCTTAAGGAAAGCACAGGACACGGCATTGCTAAACGGGCACAGATCAACATCGTGCTTAGGAAAATTTGTTTTACAAAATACAATTGTATTATAAGAGTATAAATACAAATAATGAATGTTATCCTGTTGAAATAATAATCAAGCAATTCGTACGGCACAGAAAAAAGATTGCCCTCAAGATCATAAATTAAAATAGTAATTTATTCTTAAACTTTTAAATAAGCAATTATACAATTCAAAAGAAATAATTAACTATTAATAAAATTGAAAAATAATAATTTTATAGTAAAATTATCTAGCTTAATTTGCATTACAAACATCGTTAAAAAATAATCATTAAATCAAAAATTATTACTTTAAATTACTTAAATGATTTAATAAAACTTTTTAATCAATGGATGCCATTGATCTAAGCTTTTTAAGATGTCACTCTTCCTCTTCAAAAAGAAGACGATTGGCCGTGCCGAGTTCATAATTTTATATTCAAAAAAAATTCAAAGTCTGTGCACCGATTAAAGTACCCATTATGGAATTTAAATAATTAAAATAATGAACCAAGAAAGTTAGCAAAATAATATTATTAAATTTGCATTTACGTAAGACTATTTCAATTTTATTTTGCCATGAATTCATAAATATAAGCTTTTGAGCGGGTTCAACAATTTGACTGATAATGGAATGCTTTCTCAAAAATTGCTAGCAAGCGAACATGTGGAACTTCCAAACTTTAATGTAAGTGCAGTCTAAATTCGAAAAATAAGATTATAAAATAAAATCAACTCCAAAAAATTGGAATATGTGTTTTACAATATTAAATATTATTATTATAAACGGCCTAAAGCCTGCCATCAAACAACAACTGGTATAAAAAAATCCTAAATTGGTAAATAGGAAAGTAAAAATAACTTCAAATTTTAGTTTTTTTTGTTTTTATTTTATGGCTGACTGAAAAAACAACAACCCCAACAAAAACCTTTACATCAAGATGCAATTGTGTATGTATAAAGATCATAATGTTAGTTCCACCAAATTATTCAATTATGCACTTGCAACAAAACAAAATAAATTTAAAAGTGAAGCAGTTTGTAATTAAAAATTAATCGATTCAATAAATTAAACCTGAATTACAAATATATTGACTGGTGCTAAGTCGAATAAAATTCCATGTATAAAAAGGCAATATGCTCATTGAGTCTTCCAAGAAGCAGTATTATTTTCATTTAAAAAGAAATATTTTAAACAAAAACAATATACAAAAATATTTACAAACTTCAAAAATACAATTTAGAAAAACTTTACCAAACGCAAGCAAATTCTCGACTATTTGTGATAAAAAATAAATACAACAATTATTATTAATTTTAATAAATAATTTTCACAAATAAATAAAATATGATTGACATAAACCGTGATAACCTATAATCTCTGCAATCGGACCTCATAGGTCTCTGCGCTGCTCTTGGAAAACAACATGTGTCTGCATAAAATTATATTCATTAAAAGAATATCAATAACAAAAAATGCAACAAAACCGGATGATTAGGAAATAAAAAGGATAAAGAAAAATAATATGGCAGCCATGTTCCTAAAATTAAAAGAAAATGCCGTTTAAACTTATATATTCTTAGCCTTTCCAATGAAAATAATGTTAATAAAAATAAAAACCAACGACAATAGTTCAAATCTAAATTAATTGATTCATTTGAAATGATTAACAATGAATTTTGAATTTAAAAAATTTAATCTTGTGAATATTATTTATTAGAAAGCCTCGTATTTAGTACAAAATGATTTCTTGTTCCGTTGTTCCAATTTTTGACTTTTTACAACATGTTTATGATCCAAACTTAAATTATTTTTTTATTTTCAAAAACAATATTTTATTTTAAAGGTTGATAAATTAAATAGCCAAAATTAAGTATGTGAAGCTTAATTATTCACCTAAACTTCTTTTCCAAGGAATCATATACAAAGTTAATCAAAAATTATACTAGGAATTTATTAATAAGTTTATTCTTCAGCATTTTATAAAATTACAAGCTTTGAAACATTGGTTATTGATTCTTAAAGTTTACATGTAAACCATAAACGTTTTTTCACATTCAAGTTAATTATAAAATTTCTATAATCTGATGTACCAAAGAAAAATATTTGTAACAATTTGCTATTTAAAGTAATTAAATCTAGATCATTCCAATAAATATTTAACTTAGAGACAGAATCAGGGGCCTGAAAAAGAATTGATGGAATAAACCTTTTATGAACAACAAAAAGTAGTTCAATTATTTTTATTTACTTTTAAAATTCCCCAAGTAATATTTTTATGTTTGTAGCATTAAGATTATTAAATTGTATGCGTATGGTGCTTTTTTTAAATATTTATTGTAAAACAATCATGAGTAAAGTTTCATCTTCATTTTTGATCGTTATAGTGCATTTTCAGGATGCGTTTAAAATTTATTATATTATGGTATATTTCACGGGCTGTTTGTCATTGTAATTTACTGGATGCAGACATCAAAATGCTTGCCAAGCGGGCTTTAGCGATGACCCTGTGCTTCCTTATGATTAGGTACAAAATGCTATACAAATTTTTGAATCCTAAAGTATATTCCTGACAGTGCAAAAGCTATGACCATTATTTGTTAATTTATTAAAGTTTTATAATAATTTTTATTAGAATTTTTTAAATCATTTATTTAATAAAGAAATGTCTAAATTGTCGTTATTGTCTTAATCATTTTTGTACCAGTTGAATAAATTGTCTGTGACCGATAGTTGCTTCATCTTAAATATTTCAAAAACAGCTAATGTTGATAGCGACAAGCTTAATGAATGCCAATATCCATGTTTAACCAAATAAACAGTTCAATAAAAATGTTTTAAAGTACGTTATGGAATAATATAATGCTAAAATCAATAAACATTTTGAATAATCATGCATCGATCTAGAGGACCTTGAGCGGATTTATCATTGCATATTGAATTTTATATATTTCTAATTATTATGTCAGAATACAAAATTTTTATAAATAATTAAATTTTAAAAGAATATTAAAGTCCAATGATAAGACAATGATACCGAATTTTAATTTTAACTATTTTTGAAAGAATAATTTGAAACATAAATTAAATTAAATTTTACAAAAGAGTGCTTGTTCTGCGGCTTGCACATACATATCGAATGCATTATTACTTCTCGAGTGCTTCCTGATTCCAAAAAGATTTTATGGTTTTTTTTTTTGCTTTTTATCTTTATATTCAGGATCGTTTTATATATTTCTTTTCTGCTTTTTAGAGCTATTTGTTTCTTATTCTTTTTTGATTTTTTTCATTATAGTCGTATTGTAGTTACCAACCAGTGCCAACACTTTATTCCTTCAACTTATTTTTTAAATTTATGTATGTGGTAAATGATTTTTTTGCTCATTTTTAGTTTTTTTTTTGTTACATAAAAAACTAGGTTTTGTGGATATAATGCCGAAAAATCAATAATGTAAAAAAATCTTGTTTAATTTACTACAAATTAAGATTCGAATTGTTAAAATGCTTATGACTTATTTTTAATTGCTAAGCAACAATTAAAAACATAAATAACCTTTAAAAGTGTAAAATCTAATCTAAGCGCAACATGAATAATAAAAATAAGCATTAAGTAATAACTGCAAAGAATTCAAATTTTTACATTGCAAAGTTTTGCAATTGCCGATATATTTTGGTAGCAAACAAAAGAAGCAACAAGGTCGTGATTTGTTTATTATGCTCGGTAGTAATATTTAACCAATTATATAAAAAGTTTAATAAATATAAAAGTTAATTTTAAATAAAACTAATTAACTAATATTTACGATCGATGCTAAAAATATTTAAACACATGAGTTGAATTTATTGTATTTAAATCCTACGACGCGTATAAATAAAGATAAAAAATAATAGAAATAGCATTTAATTAGCTAGAAATTGGGCATAAATGAATGAAAACCCTTAAAAAGATCTAGATCGAAAACTCGATCTTAGGTATAACCAAAAAATTTAAATTAATAAACTTACTGTATGTTAAAATTACCATTCAAAAATTTAAATTTATTTTAAAATGTTATCAAAATAAAACGTATTCGAGAAGTTGCAAAATATTTTTCAGAAAATGTTTCAATTTAATAAAGTAGTTATAATAACTAAGATCAACAAATTTACATAATTTGCTTCAAAAATTGTCTAAACAAAAACTATAAAGTGCCACACGAAAAATACTCAAATTCAAAGATTGTTAAACAAATTAATGTCGTGAATTTTCAATTTTAAAATATTGAACAAGTTTACAAAGAGTAGAGCGTATCTGGAATTTAGAAGGTAAATAATAAATAAATTTATAAATCACATTGAAATAAAAAATTAGTATAAAAACGTTTATTTTAAAATGTGCACTTGCCCGACTATATGTATTTACGCAATGGTCTTTTTTAAAAGTTTAATTGCAGCAAACATAAAAAATAATTTGATTGAAATCAAAAATCATAAAAATAAGGCTCTAAAATTAAAACATCGGGAAAAATATATCTACCCAATTAAATTTATACAAATAAAATAAATTGAAATAAACTATTAATTAAAAAATAACATTCGTGAGCAATGCTGAAATATTTAATTCTCAATGCGGACGGCCGATTGTGATCATTGATCAATATGTAAAATTAAATTGATTTTTAAGAATACCTATTTTAAAAATATTTTTATACTTAAATAACAAAATAAACTGTTAGAGATCCATCGGCGAATATCAAGGGCATGAATGCAGTGGTAGACACAGGTTGGACCATGACTTATTTTAAGAGAAATAATTTATATGTTATTAACAAACCAAAAACTAAATTACATAAAGATTAATTTTAATTTTAATATACACAACTTAGCAAGGTTTACCAAAAACTAAACTTATAGATTTAATAAAAAAAAAGCAAAACAAATTAAATGATATATTATTTTTAAATTATTGTTGATCGTCATTGATTTTAAACAATTAATAAATGTGCTCTTTTAAACTTCTACAATAATTAAATTTAAAAGTGTAATGATTAATTTAGAAAAATAGTTGTAAATACTTCCATTATTGTATTTAATTCTAGTTTCAGAACATATTTTAAAGAAATTTAAAATACATCGGTAAGAGGAGTTTATAAAAATACATCTACCTAAATGGAAATTTGTCAGAAATTGTTTTTATATATAATGGTTCGTCAAGAAGACAAATTAGTAAATAAATAAGTTCGAAGACAAACAAAAAAAAATCATTAAAATAAAATATCACAATATTAATAAACGTAAGACCGTTAGTTATATTAAACATTTAAGAAAAGTTAAATACACTAAAAGTGAATTATTTAAATAATTATATTAAAAAAATTGTAAACCATTGTATTTAAAGTAATAACAAAGGTAAAGGTGCGTGCGCTTCATATTATTGTAACATTAAAAAGAATGGCCTTTACCAAAAAAAGGATCGCTCAACAACCACAACAATCAGGCCTGTGCTAAGCCAGGATCAAAAAATTTCAGCACCGAAGCGCATCTAAAAGAACCCGATAAAGGGAGTTCGGGCATGATAATTCATCTTTAAAATTAGCAAAAATTATTTATAAAATAAACGCTTATATTAAATTTAAACAATGAATAATAACTTCCGTTAGCCTTGCTAAAATAAAAAACTTGAACTTCCAAAATTGAAATGTCTTATAAAATTATCAAATGAAAATTGAATACTGTTGCTACATACTTCAATATTAATCATTAAAAGTAAAAAGATTTATACGAAACTGTATTTTATTTATGCATTTTTCAATGTAGTTCATTACTAATCAGTAAATTCAGTCAATTTTATTGTTGTATAACCCACGCAATTTTGTATAACTTATTACCGTCTTAGAAATATAATTATATTGGCTCTCACGCAAACTTTTTAATAAATGTACATACTTTTTAATTGTGTTAGTAGTAATAGAACAAAAACAATAAATTAAAATTTTTGATATTAAAAATAAATGGCAAAATTATTAATGAATAGCTCTTCTTTTTTTTGCATGTTAAATTATGTTAATAATATAGAAAGTTTTCGAATATTTGATTTGTCTATTATTTATTACATTTAATCAACCCTTCCACTGTTTTATGATTACGTCAGAGTTTAAGTTTATTGTATTCTTCTTTTACGGTTAATTGCTTTAATTAGTATTATTCGATTTGCATTTTGTTTAAAGTTTCAGTATCACAATTTTTTGAACAAAATATACAAAAGCGTTAATAAAGCTAAATCGTAGTGTATTTGATTTACGCATTAATGTTATTAATTTTGAAAGATTTTTACCAAAACATTTCTTTTCTTATTCAGTCTACGATTATCATCGGTACTTTCATTTTAAGTTCTACCCTCTGTATGAATTATTATTGATAAAATATTAATTTAAACTTTTGCAGTAATATTATTTTATTACTTGTCTCGTTAATCAATTATGGTTTTTATTTTGAATGTTCGTTTGCTGTTTACGCATCTATTGATGCGAAGGTTTTAATTAATTAATGTTTTGTAAAAATTATTTAATATGCAAATCGTTATATAAAATGTTTAATGGTTAAATATAAAATATTTCTGCTTGCTTATTATATTAATTGTCGTTTAAAGAAAAAATTGACAAATACTAGAATCCATACTGCTCGCATCATTTCCATTGGTTGTCATATTTTATGTTTAGCAGAATAACTTTAATATAAACTCTTCATTAACACCGACAATAATGAAAAATGGTATTACGACACATTTCATTGATGAAGGTGCAAACAGAACGTTAGAAAGGACTAAATTATAAAAAAAAAAACAATACTTTAAAATTAGAAACTTTGAATTTGTTACCAACGACATATGGGAAAATCCCCATCCTCCGTGCAATGAATGGACAAGAACTCTTCTAATACATTTTAAATTTTTACTCTAATGTACAAAAATGAAGCTGAATACATTTAGTCCTTTGGCAATCGCGTTTTTTCGTCGCTAATCAATAAATGTAAATAAAACTAAAAGCTTCCGGTGCTAAATACAAATTAAAGCGCTATTTAAAAACTAAATCAGTTGATCGGCAAAATAATATTTTAGATAGAAATACAAAAATTGTCAATAATTAATGTTTGTAAACACTCTTAAAGTAATATAAGCATGGAATTAGACGCCTTACGGCATCGCAATAATGGAATCATTGCTACAAATAGAGCAATGCACCGCTTTTTATACTGTGCTAACAAATAACATAACAATACGTCAAAATTTATAAAAATCCATACTAAAATTTGTCAAAATCAAACAAATTAAAATATATAAACTAACATGCAAGAGAATTTTTATGGTCAAACATGCTATAAAAGTATGTTTGTTAATAATTATTTTTGAAAAAACACCGATTTAGGCTGTGATCAATATTAGCTCAAATCAAATTTATAAAAGTGTTGAGAAAATTTTAAATCACTTTGCTCATTTTTGCGGGACGGAAAAACAAACCGCAAAAAATATAGAATTATTTTTAATGTATAAATATGGAACATTTATTAAATATAACAAACTTTAATTTTTTCTTTAAACTTTAATCAAAAATATAAAAAAAGACATAGTGACCGAACGATGAATGAGTTTATATACTATATGTTTTTACATTTATTTTTTCAAATAGATCAAAATTAATCAATTTAAATTGGCAATTATTTAACATACTAAAAAAAGTTACAATTCTTTAACATAATGCGCTGTTTCATCAGAAAAGGATATAAATTTTTTGATCCTAAATTAAAATTATTGCTAGTTATTATTGATAAGATGATAGGCATTTGTTACAAAACAAGACAGCGAATTCAATTATATTCATTTGATATGGAAAAAGAATATTTCAAAAATGATATAAAAAACTCCAAGTAAATAAATTTAATAATATACAAATCAACATATAAAATTTATCTTGAATAGTGCAATGAGTAATTATTTATTATCAAAATGTAATATAAAGTTATCAACCTACCAATTCAATATGTGACAATTATTTCATATTAAAAAATTCTTTTAAATTTTTCCATTCAGCCTCTAAGTTGGCCGACTATAAAAAAAAAGAAGGAACGGACGGGCGGTGGTAATACAAATAAGCTATTTCACTAAATAAGAGCGCTTAAAATATTAACATTGTGATTATATTAAAATGACCAAATTATTAAAAAAATGTTAAGATATAAGAAAATACTTTAATTCTTAAATCTAAACTATAATTAAATTTTGATTTAACATGACATATCTTATTTTGAAGTCAAGTACTTTCCCAACTCAACACTTGGATTGCAAACCATTAATTTAATAGCATCTAATTTCATAGTTTTAAAATGGTCAATGCCTTGTTCCACTTTAAATTTTTTTACTTCAATATTTTAATTTAGCATTTTTGTTTTGAATAAATAATTTATGTTTTTTCTTTCGTTTATGGGGCCAAAGATTAAATCTTATTTTGGGTATATGTAAGTAATTGTTTTTAGTTGTTTTTAGAAACTTACTTTTATTATTAAGCCATTTTAAAAGGTTAACATCAAATTTTAATAAGTGAGGAATTTATAAAACAAATATTTTATTTTTTATAAACCTATTTGGTTTGCGTATTAACTTTTTAAATATTTCTTTGCCAAAACTGTATTTTAATTTTTTTGATTTTATCACATTTTCCGTTTCAATAATCTGACAACTTTTTGTCGCACATGGTCGCCATATTGATATTTGGTGAACATACTTTTATGATTTATAATTCCTCTTCGTTATTGTGTCAAATAAATAACATTTGCATTTAAAAAAATAATTTGTTTTTGAAAGAAAATCAATACCATTTACAACTTATCTTACAATTTTTAGCAAGCCATTTTTCCAACACGGATTTTGACTGCCATATCATCAGTTAATTGAAATACATAGTCTTATAAGAAAAACAAATAAATTTTTAATTAATATTTTTTTTTATGTCAATTATTTTATTTTATGTCAATATAAATTAGATATGATTTAGTTAAATCCAAAATTGGTTGATCATCTTTTTTAATTACAATAAATTAGTTTGCATCGGCTTTTCTTTATGTGGTTGTTAACCAATTTCAAAAGTATTCAGTAAAAAATAATAATGGACATAGTTGATTTTACTTAACATATTATAATTTAAAATAAAGTATTATTTTTGAATTTGTCTACATTTATTTTTATTAATTAATGAATTAATATCATCATTTAATCTTTAAATAAAATAATTAAAATGAATCTTTTAGTTGGTTCAAGTTGCTAATATTAATTTTTTTACAATTTAGTTTTTACATTTCATTTATAATTTTTTTCTTTCAGTGTTTTGATTCAATCATTTATAAATCTGGCAGGGATGCGTTTCGCAATAACGGGTTTTTAAAACTTATTTAAACTTTTAAAAAAATATTGATAATTAATAATGCAGATTTTGGCACAACTAAAAGTGTGTTTTTCAAGAAAACTCCAGGCAGCAAAAAATTAAACAAGCACCTAAATTTAAAAAATTATAATTAGTTATTTTTACTCGTACTTCAAATATAATAATTTTATTCAATATAAAATATATTCATATTTTATATACAAAAATCCAAAAACAATGTTTTCAAAAATAAAAAGGTGAACGACGAACAAAAGGGAAAAATGTCAAAAGATAAAAATCCAAAGGATGGAAGCTCCGGTTAAATGTAATAAACCTAAACAAAATTATTTTGCTATTATATAAACATATGGTTGCAGTTCAATCTCTAAAAATGTTTCATCGAGGTTTATTTAAGTTTTTCTTTGCTACTAAAGCAAATTTTAGCTGAAATATATTAAAAAATTATATAATTTATAAAAATTTATTCAAAATACCAACAAATTCATATTATATTTAAAGATGGGTCGGCGTCGGACCATTTTTAAACAAATTCTCCCAATAAAAATGCAAATTTGTGGAGTTTTGTGTGCCAACAACAACCATCATTTAAATAGCAACTCGTGACACGACTGACAGATGATTTGGAGAAAATATTTATGGAGCCTCGACACAATGAACTCAGAATTTTAACACAAGACCTAAAAACCGTATTTAAATGCGATTAGCATCGTTTAAGTAAATTAGAACTAATTAAATAGCAAAAAATAGAAATAATTAAACATTATACATTAGTTGCATATTAGCAGCGGCTAAAGTAAACCAAGTTAAAATAAATATTTTTCATAAGCAGAGAAATTTAAAAAGATTGCAAAAATATACACTAATATCTTTGTAACATTAATTGCATATGACAAAATATTTGATGTAGAACAAAATGCTAATGTTAAGGGTCGGCATGGATCTTGTAAACAGGGCATTGATTGATTTAAGTTCCGACGTGTTGGTTGTAATCTTTGCCGATTATTCAGTAGCATAAACGAGCATTACATAAAGGTGGCCATAAAATGGAATCAAAGTTGATTAATTTTAATATATCTATTTTTTATATTTAAAACATCAAAAGTTACGTAACAAAATCCTAATTTTAATCTAATCATTAATACATAAAATATGAAACTATATTAAAAGGACGCATTCAAGAAGATAAACGATGGAGTGACCACATTTCCAACAATTAATAAATCAAAATAAATATTTAGATGCATGTAAAATAAACAGTAAACATAACTATTTTAAATAGCATTCTTCGAATAAGCCTAGTTTTATTTGAAATATTTAAATACTGTTGAACAAAAGAAGATGTTGTTAAAGTATCAATTGAAGCAGCAATACAGCCTGGCAGGCCTAGGGGCACGGACCATACAACCCATAATTGTCAACGCGGTGGATTAAACATAGCGCTTCTTCAAATGCAATGGTATTGCACTAAAAATATAAACATATATTCACTTGCAAAAATTAATCAATTTGTCAGTGTTTTTATTATGTGAAAAACCCAAAAATAAAATAACATAAATCAACTCTTATTAAAACCAAATTGAAAATATATAGAAGTTGCCAATTATGCAAGTAAATTGTTGATGCCGAAGTCACCGTGCCACGTAGCATTTTGAACATCACATAATAAATTGTTAAATAAAATATTATGCATTAAATTTTATTATTATTGGATTATTTGATGAGAAATGGCTTCAATTAGCAAGAGAATGCTATTAAGTTACAATCAATGCAAAAATATGATTGTACAATAAAATATTTAAGGTAAATTTATTACTATTCAAATAAAAAAATAATTGATTAAATTTGCTTTAATCTTATAATACTATATTTGCACATTTATTTATTGAAACTATTAGTGACTTCAGTGTATACCCTATAATTTTTTACAACATTAACTGATATAATCACAATGAGAAAACGTTAGTCAAACTCAAAGGGCAGTATTGCTGTAATAATATTAGTTGATCAAAATATTTTAAATAAGAAACATTAATAAGATTGTGTTTATTAAATAAAAAAAATTATAACGTAATTTAATTACAATAAGCAAATATGTTGCTAATTGCACCGATTTTATAAATGAATAAAGGAAATAAAATACTAAAAAATTTGCAAAGTATATTAAAGGAAACATTATTACTTTGACAAAGTTTTCAAAATTTTTGTATTAATCATTATTTATATTTTTGTCAATCTTCCTCATCCGACAACGACTGGCCGCACATTTCTCTGATGTACGCGTCAAATTTAATTTTTTTTTATTTGTATACAAAAAAATCAAATATTAACGTTATTTTTCTTCACTTCCATCATTTGAATGTTTTCTCTTTTAAAATAAGTTGTAATATTGTAGTATGTTTTTTATATTTCTTTTCAGTTTTAGATTATTACATTTTGGTTTTACTTGTTGTGCGTGCAGAATCGACTTTTGATCTTATTTTTGTTTCTCGTCCATTTTGCAATTTTCAATAAATATTTTTGTAATCTCGGAGTTTATTAGTTTATTTTACATACCGTGTTTCCTAAAATAGAGCCCCCCCCCCCCCTAAATTAGAGCCCCCCTTTTGGGGGGGGGGGGGGTTGAAAAATAGAGCCCCCCCCCCTTAAATAGAGCCCCCCCCCCCTAAAATAGAGCCCCCCCCCCCAATTTTTGAATTTTTTTTTTTGCAAAATTGGCCATAATTTTTTGGATTTTGCAAAAACCGCGCGGGTCAGACCATTAGTTAAACACTAAAAACGTATATAATTGCAAGCAATTAAAAAATTTTTAACAGATAAGTGTGGATAATAATAATTAAATGTCTTTCTAAAAAAAATGTATAAAGCTGATGTCGAAAGTTTCAAATACAGATTAAGATATAATCAAATTTAAAAAGCCTATTAATTGCATAATTTTCTTTACGAATTTTAGAAAACGAGTGGTTTCTGCTTAAAAAATTGTTATATAATCTTTTCGTTTAAGAGATTTGGATTGTGTGGTTTACTTGTTAAGCCAGTAATGAACAATTATTTGTTTGTTATTTATCAACTCAATTTTAATCACTTTATGCAGCATTTATTTATTCACTCTCCGATTTTATAAACTCAAATCTAGTTTTACTTTTTTGTTTTAACTTTTATTTGCACCTTTTAATTCGTTTTATTTTTAGTTAACTATATTTTTGTAAGGAAACAATTGTGTCGACAAGAGAAAAAAGATTCAACTTGAATTCTGCTTATGTGTATAATTTTTTGTTTACATTTTTATTTATATTTTAAAAGTTCATTTATTCTTACAGCAGCCCATGGAATGTCAATTGAAGTACAATGGCCATCTCAACAGAATTCGATCTATTCTGAATCTTAATCCTTCTTATTATGCAATTTACAAGTTTAATTTTTTTTAATGATTATGTTTTAATTTTTAGAAAACTAATGCATATATTGTTAACAAAAAACAATATTTCATCTTACACTGGTGTTTAATTTAATGTTTTCGTAGAAAAACAATTTAAAAAACGCTGATTTGTAGCATAATTCCTGGACTTTAATTTCCCTCGTATTTTTTTCGTTCCCCAAAATTCGGTAAAACACAATATGTAAATTTTTTAATTGGTGGCACAATAAGCAATGTTTTAGCTTTAAACGATATAATCCTTTTGGCTCTAAATTATTCTTAAGCAATAAGCTTTTTTAACTAAAATTTTGATTGGTTATATTTTCTATATGCTTGCTTTTTGTAAAAATATTAATTAAACAATTTATTAAAAAATTTGTACTTTTATGAATCAAAATGTAATTATTTTAAAATACAATATAAAATATTGAATTTGTCAAAAAGAGCGTAACAAGCATCAGATTGTTGCCAAAGAAGTAAAATATCAAAAAAGTAAATTCAGCTAATAAAAGATTTAAAAGTTTGCAGCCTCGGAACAAACGCTGCCAAAGCGAGCCGTATTATTCGCTGTTTGCATTTCATCTATATATGGAGCCAAAAGAAAATTAATTAAAAAAAAAATACAAAAAAAGAAGAAGAAAAATCTAAATTAATTAATGAAGCATGAAATATTTTAAAAGATCCTCTAAAAGAGCTCAATATGATAGAGAAATTTTTGAAAAGAACAAATTAAAAAACAATACTAAAAGCAATAATTATAAAAACAATACTAAAAGTACTAAAAGTAATAATCATCAAAATAATACTAATCTTAATTTTTTAATTTTCTTTTTAATGTCAGATCGAAGATCTCGATAATCCTTATTCAAACTTTTTCCAATCATTTCTAATAAATCCGAAATTTTTTTTAGCCTTTGAACAAGAACAGAGTCATATTTAGGATCGGCTTTGATTTGATGTTTTTTTTTTTTTTTTCTCAATAAATCAAAAAAAAATTTATTTTCTATGAACAAAAATTATAAAAAATATTTTTAAAGAAAAGTTTTTGTTTTTCGGTTAAATATTTATTCATTCCTTTATATTGATTTAATGCAATTTCAATATTTAATTTTATTAAACGCTGGAGATGTTGTGCTCTGCTGCCGACTGCCCTCTTGATCTTGATGCCGGCACCAAAGAAAATTTCTTTTATGCATTGCTTGTTTATGGATTGCAGTGTTTTCATAAGTGTAAATTATATTTTCATTTTTTTTATTTAAACCGTGCTTGACGTTAGCAAAAAAAAAACCAAATTTTTGCTTATTTTTCGTAACACTTATTTGGTTTTTAATCTGCTGGTTTTTTTCATTTCCTTTTGTTGTTTCTCCATAGCATAAATAGTCTCGGCACTTCAAAAATTGTTTTAAACAGAAGTACGGATTTGGAATTCGGGACCCAAGAATGTCTGGATTTTCGTAAATCAGGAAAATTTCGAATAAAATCTGATTATTTTGGAATTTACTCATTTAAAAAATTTTTGTGGTGCGTTACATATAATTCAAAAATTTAAATTTTATAAGTATTTAGAGAACCGAAAATAAAATAACAATTAATCCTATGTTCAAGTCTAAAAATATAAATTTTAACTTAAAATGTAAGAAAAACACTTATATTTAAATCCCTAAAATTTTTTAAACAAGAAAAATGATGTTCTTTTACTATTTGATGTTGTTTTAGACCAAATCAAGCTAGTATATCAAGTATTTAAAAATAAACAACCCTTTGAACACAAAATTATCAATTTCTAATAGTTTTTGGTTTTAACCTATTGGAGTGTTCAACATTTCATTAGTTGTATAATACATTAAAACATGTTAATTGTCCAAAAAAATATTTTACTCTGTTTTTTGACAATTAATAAGAACCACGTTAATTATAAAAATCATCAAATTCCAACGCAAGACATTTTATAACGTTTATTTACATATGAGAGAATTCAGACGGAATCATAATAATACGATGTCACCCTACATGATATGATGTTGCTGGTCTGCAAGTGCTAAACAAAATGATTTGATTTGTATTAAAAGGTAAGCAATTAATAATAATTTTTGATACACTTGCTGCCTTCTTAAAAAAATCATGTTAAGAAGAAAAAATGCGTCAGGTGACTGAAATTAACATTTGATCTTTTTGAATTTTTTTTACAAAACTTTGTATTTATGTTTTTATATTATAAGCAAAATGTAATATTTTAATTTAATTGTTATTCTTTTCAATTTGTAGATCCCTCAGTACATATAATTAACGGACTAATTTTAAGAATTAGGGTTTTGTATACCCACTTTCATGATTAGCCACACGGGACACATTTGTGTTGCTTTTTGTCGGCTAAAAATAGTTGGATTACCAGTTATTTTAAAATTATACAAATACTTGGTTATTGTGCCGCAATTTCATATAATACAATAAAAGTTTTTTGATTTATAGCCGAACTGACTAAGTCAAGGTTGCCATTAAGAACAGCTCATTAAATTGTTTATCTTAGTAAATATTTATTTATCTTAAATTAACAAATTTGAATTTTATCATAAAAATTTTAAAAACTCAACAAAACATTAGAAAGATTAAATTATCTTATTATGTTTGTATTAAATATCAAAAGTTTTTATCGGGCAAGTGGCGCCCAATTAATGGCATCACAAATGATGTCTTTTGTTTGACTCTTATACCATATTATTTTTGTTTTATTAGTTTAGAATTAAAAAAAATAATGTTTCAATATAGGAAGAACTCATGAAACAGTTGTGTTTTTATCAAAATAAGTGTTTAAAGTGTAAGCTGAATTAATACATTTGGTTTGTTGTTATTGAGTTGATAATTTTTTCGAAATCAATATACCTTTTTTTGAATATAACATTAACAGCTTAACATCTTACATAATTTTTTTATTTTATAATTTTTACCTCGGATCTGAGCATTCATTCGGTTGTGTGCCATATTGTGAATTAATTTCGCAAATTTTAATTACATATCAAAAAACTAACCTTTTTATTATTGATACAAAGTGTTATTTAATCGTACAAAATAAATGATCATATCTTTATTATTAATAAAAAGGTTTTATATAAAATGAAATACGAAATAAAATATTTTGTTATTTTTTTATTTTACTTAAGATGTTGTTTGAAAGGTTTGATTATATTTTATCTATTAATTAATATTGTTTTGGTTTAATTAATTTGTTCTTTAACTTATTTAGGCAATACAATTTGTTTATTATATTTAATAATTATATTTAAATTAAGACCTAATTGTTTTTACAATTTATCTTACATTTAACATAACTAGTTAACTTTTCTATCCATATAATTGTAATGATAGTTTTTTTTGCAAAGTTTAATCTCTTAATATTTAGTTTGCGTTTTTAATCCCTAGTTTTTTAGTAGTTATATTTTTAACAAAATAAAGCTCTCGCTCTTTGTCTTTGATTTGTCCAACTAATGAAACATTTTTTTTGATTTTTGCAAATGTTTCTTTAAATAAAGAAATAAGTTAGCTGGAGTTTGTCTGCACTCGTAATATTCAATTGTGAAGCAAAATGATTTATCAAAAATCAATTATTTATTTTGGGTTTATATATTTATCTTTTTTGCAGATTATCTAACTTCAAATATTTATTTATTTCGCATAAATATTTTAATTGCTATTTATTAAACAATAAATTGAGTAAAAAATTTAATTAATAAATTACGCCCACGGCGGGAACGCTCAGATGTTCACGATCGGGAACTTCGACTCGTGCCGTTTGGAACATAAAAGTAGTAGTGTCGATTGCGGAAAATTATCAAAATTTGTATTATAATTGTTTTAAGTGTTTTTCATGTTTATTAAGTAATTTTATATTTGTATAGATTAATTGGTCTTTATTGGTATATGTATTTCAATATTGTTAATTTTTAATAATGCAATTTTATTTCCATTAGTTTTTTTGCTATATAAAATTTCACTTAATTTTGATTTTTAACTATTCATTGACTTAAATGTTGAATTTGAGTAAAATGCACACAATGTGAATAAAACAATATATTTATCTTCTCCCTTAAAACACATACATTAATATTGGATGGTCCAACTTTTGCATTTTAGACATTTTCAAAGTTTTTAATAAAAGTTTTTTATTAAGATTTTGAATGTATTGATACAGAACTTCACAATTCTAACTTTTAAATGTTGTTGAATTATGACTTATTTTTTTTACAAAAATTCTTAGTATTATTTAGCTCAATTTTTCTTGAGAATTTTTTTTTACTTCATGTTTTAGTTGTAAATATAAATATAATTATTCTTCTTTTTATTAAGTTTTAATTTTTCTATTTTATGACGACAAATAATAGCGATTATTGCGAGAATTTAATTTTGTAATTTTCTCATAATATTTATTAACGTCAAATATAAACTTATATATTCTTAATTGTCGCAATAAAAGAAAGTTGCAGAGTTAGTTGTCTCGGATATCGCATAATATTATTTTAAATTGCGGTTTTTAATTATTCTTATGTTTATATAATTGGATTTAAATATTGGTGTTATTATTTAATTTTTTTATTTTATTTTGAACTAGAATTAAAATTAATAATATTTTGCTTAATTGGTTTTTTACAACAATTAATGCTAGAAATAATTAAGTATTAAAACTTTTCGATTCGTATAAATAGTTATATTTTATTATAAATATATAATCATTTAAACTTTATTGAGTTTTTATTTGGTGTTTTAGGCTTGATTTTTTAATAATTTGTTTAACGTTTTTGAATTTTTTAATTTATGCAAATATAAAATATCTTTTGTAGCAAAAACCATTACAGTTCAGTATATTAACAAATTATATTCCTTTGGTCTTATAATTTCTTTATTTTATTCCAATGCTTTTTAGTTTTTATTTTATTATTATGCACGGCGTAATACATAATTAGTTGCTTTATTTATTTAGATTAGCATTATTAACTTATATTTAAAAATCCATTAAAAAGGGTTTTTGACTAATTTATCATCCGCTAACACAATTTTAACTACAATGTTCATTAAATAGTTATTATATATGTTTGTTTGGGTAATTATATATTTTCATGGAACTGAAATTCTATATCATTTTCTTTTGATTGTTCTTCGTTATTCATTTTGTTGCTTAAAAGTTTTTTATAGTTCTTATATTTAATTTTAGTTTATTTAAGTCAGAGACTAGTCGTTTTGTTTTATTTTTAATTTAAATTAAACGACTTAAATGTTTGTCGCGAATAATAAAAGTTTATCTCAAATTCGACGCATTAGCATATTGAAGATATTAATTTGTATATTTTTTCTGGGTATGCAAGTGTCCACTTCTCCATTCTCGTTTTTGTGTTCCTCAGAGAGTGTTTTAAAATAATGGTAAAGGCTATAAATTAATTTGTTTTTTACTAATAAATCTCACGCGGTCTTTTATAATCATCAAAAATAGTGTTTTATGTATTTATTGGGGTTGTTTGATGCTAATTTATTGTATACCCGCTATTGTTTCCGAAATTGTTTTAAAAGCTTTTTTAGTTTTATTATCAAATTTCTTCAATTAATTTCATATTGTAAAATAAAATGCATTTTATTTTGGATAATTTAATCGCTCTCGCCAGTTTCTTTACTTGTCATATTGCTTTTCAGGTTTTGCATTAATTATAACTTTTTAATTGAATCAAAACGTGGATATACTCAAGTTTAATTTTAAATTGAAACCTTTTTAAAATTTAGTTGTTACATTTAAATATTAAATTAATAATGGGGTTACTAATATAGTTGGCTAAAAGCACATAATTGTGGAAAATTATTTAGCAGAATAAAAGTATGTATTGCCTGAAGTAGAGAGAAGCGAATTCCAATGGTCTGAAAATATGTTATTTGAAAAGAACACTGAAATTGGGGGTAAATTTGAGAAAAAAAAAACCCTGAGGGTTTGTGTGTTGTTGACCTCAGGCAATTTAGTATGTGAAGTTACTAAACATCTTATGTCAAAACTACACAACTCTATATTAATATTCTTAAATAAATAACGGCATTGTAATCCAATAAATAATTCTACACGCCACTCCCCCCCCCCCACTCATACCATACTCCGTCCCTATTTATATGGACTAAAAAGTCCCTTTAATTCAAACTCCAAATGAATGCTATTTCTGGGCTTCTCTCATCAGTTTGGTCCGAATCGGATCACTCTCAAGATTTAATAAACATGATTTAAAATAATGATTAAACTCAGAAATATTTGAATTTATAAGAATTGTGTACAAAGAAAATTTAATATTTATTTTGGAAATAATAATGTGTCTAATTAAACACGGGTCTTTATTTTCCAAATGTTATTTTTGAGCTGTTTATTAAATTGCTGTTATACTTGTTTTTATTCAATGAAATAGTGCTTTATTTTTGTACTTAATTTTATTGATTTTTTAAAATTGAAACATTTATTATTTATCAAAAGATGGTTTTGTTCTTTTACAAAAATGTAGTCTTGTTTTTTATTTGGAATTATGTAATTAATTTTTTGACTAGATAAAAGTGTTTCGTTTTAAATGAGTTAACTTAACTGTAATATTTTTTTTTAATTTAAACAGAAAAAGCTTTTAAAAATAATATTTTTTAGCGTCGTTTAAATTTACGTCAACTTATTTAGTTTTATATTATCTTTATTATTCACTTAAAGTTTGTTATTAGTTTATTTTAGTATTACTTTAGTGAATTTGTTTTGATTTTATTCAATCAAATTATCGTACGGCATTTCATACTCGTATAAATTTAATAATTAAGAGTTTTTTTAAATCTCAAAGGTATTAATTTTTTAGAATTTTATTTTTTCGGGTATCTTTTCAATATTCAAAGTTTATGACTACGGTGGGAAGTGGTGTTTAGGGGGGGGGGCTCTAATTTAGGGGGGGGGGGGCTCTATTTTAGGATATACGGTATGTTTAAAAATTTTTCAAATTGTCAACAAGAGTCGACTACCACTTTGAATATACTCGTCAATTACGACGAATTTCGCCAAATCCGAATGGCCTACAGACGCCGAACAAAGCAGTAAATAAATGCAAAAATTATTTTTTTTTAAAGTAATATTGTTATGCAAAATTGTTCACCAATAAGCTATAAAAATTTAAGTATTATCATATACTTATTATATTATAACATCTTTTTATTTAAGGATGCTACAATGTAAAAACCAGACAGAAAATCTTTATATTTATTTAATATATAATAATAAAAAAATTGTATTTTTTTGCAAATTCGGAAAACTTTAAATGACACACAGATTATGCGTAAAATAAAAATATTAAAATAGTGGGCCAAATTAAAATATATATATATGTTAATCTAATATATTTGTAGTAGATTTTAAAACCAATCACACGATACACAAAACCGCAACCAAACCTCAAGAGTTAGCACATAAACAGAGTATGACTAAAATTTAAGTAATAAACTATTAAATTAAGCATTATTGTAGAACCAAGCAATATAAAAAATTAATAAATTAATAAAGAGCATTACACTCGCAATTTAACGCAAAAAAATGTATGGCCAACAAGTCTTTCTTGAATCTGGTCAAAAATCTAAGGAGCTGAAAGCAGTGGAGCAAGAGAACATGCAATAAAAATTTTATAAGAATTTAATAAGCTAAAAGATTTAAAAAACCTACCGCCCAAATGAGCCATAAATAAATTAGCAAAAATAAAAAGTAAGAAAATAGATGTTAAATTGACATAATTTTATTATAAAAAAACACTTATCTGCGATTATAAAAACTTACAACTGCCCAGTTTAATAAAAAATTATATTTACTATTAATGAATTCAATTCATTAAAATAAAAACTATTTTATAAAATTACGTTAACAACATTTACCATATATATTGGTCTCCATATTCTCCAGCAAGTCATGCAATACTCGCTCAAATTTGTTATCATAATTTTTAAGTATAATTTATCGTTTTAAATTGCTTACAAGTCCTTTTATTTAAAATTCCGTCTGAATCCTCTCATAAATAAATATTATATTTTATAAAATGTGTAAGTGTAACTAATTTACAAGAATTTTTGATTTTGACTGATAAAAATTTATGGTCGAGTTTTACGGCAAATATTTTTTTCTTAATAAAATTTTGCATAAAATACGTCCAGCTGCGAAATTCACCCACAAATTGGCGGTTTGTGCCTGCCATTACAACAATGCGATGGTGGCAGTTTTATAGCTTATAGGTAATATTTTCCCGAGTCAGAGGAATAATATTTAAAAATTCTATTCTGTAAAACGGAAAACCGAAAATGTTCCTAATCCAGGCATGCAGGGATGCCGAGACAGACATGAAGATTTTGGAAACTGATTATTAATAGTATACGGCAATTAATGTTAATTTAATAGGGGTATTAATTACCTATCAAAACTCAAAAAAGGCTAAAATTAGTTTGGTATGAGATTTGCAATTATTTTTATTTAATTTAAATTTAAATTTTATTTTTTCACATTTTATTTTATTTATAATTTTTGTTAGTGTTTAACAATTAAGCTAATATCTTTATTTTTCTCACGTCGATTCTATTGAAAACCCGATTTTGAGGAGCATATTTTTAAACTCCAATTAGTTACCTACCATTTACAACTTTCATTGTTGCGAGGAAGAGACGCATTAAATTGTAAAAATATTGAAATAATTATGACCTCTTTGAAACAAGTTTATATGCATTCTATTATTTTTTAAATAGTACATATTATTATGTGATAAAAGAATTTTAATATGTTAATAAAAATTGATTAAATTTACATCAATTAATAAAGTGGGATAGTATTACAAATAACCCAATAAAATTAAAGTAAACCTTGTAATTTAATGTTACAGTTATTCAAAATTGGAAAGAACTTTCTAATATTTGTTTTTTATTTTCAGTGCAAGGGTATTTTAGGTGTTTGCCCTTGACAAGAATATGTATGAAAAATGCCACATTCACTAATATTTGTAGCCCAGCCCTGGTGAACACGCCTTGGCACAACCGCCGGAATATTGGAAGCGGCCGCCGTATATCGAGTGTGTGACGGGCGGAAATGGGTATTGCCTTGCAGCCACCTGAGACAGAAAGAAAAAGATAACGGCAAATTTATTATCCAATTATTATATGTGTTTCTAAATAATTTATTATGTTACTTTAGAAATGAATAATTTTGTTTAATGATAATATTTATTTTGTGTCTTTATAATTGCTAGCCATTATATTAATTTAAAAATTACCTTTATATTATTTCCATAAAATATTTTAACATATCTTTGTTATTAATTTGTTCTTTCATTTTATCAACTTGCTTACACGAAACTCTTTGGTGTTAAGCACTTCAACCAATTGCATTGGTTTTAGAGTGTCATTTAGTCACTGGAAATCAAAGTCATGCCTCAAAAGCTTTTCGCGCTAGTGTGCCAACTTTATATTATATTGCAACTGGCATTTTTATGTGTTTTTAAAATAATATTTTTAATCTTTGTTTACGTATTTATTATATCAGTTTTTATTTTATTTACTAGCCAATGACAAAATACAACTCGCTATTCGTCTATTTCTGGCTGGTCAGCTTCTCACGCCCATCATTAATTCATCGAACGCGTTTAGTTCCTTAGCGTGGTTTTCTCTAATAAATTAGCGTTTTTATGATTTTTAATTAGTTTATTAGCATGCGATTCAATGTCATTTAAAAAAATATATATTTCTGGTTTAAAGTCAAAAGTATTATCAAAATAAAATTATAATCAATAAGCATTCGGAAGTGAAAATAATTACACGATTTTTCTCGCCAATCTAAACAATAAATTTTTGGATTTATCGGACTATTTTTATTATGTTTTCTTCGGACTATCATTTATTGCGGAAATTTTAATTTTTTATTATTCTAAATGTTTGGTTTGCAAACGCAAACCAATGTTTTTTATTATCTTTTCAATTTTTTTTAAATTCATAAATATGCATGCATTTCTTGTAGTCTGGAAACCACGGAAAACACCAAGATTCTCTTCTGATAATGGTTCGCAATTTAAAAAAACTTAAGAATATTTGAAAAATTATCAAACTGTTTTTACGGTTAAATTATTAGAGTTACTAAGCTCTAAAAAATAAGATTAAATACAAAATATTTATAATTATGATACTGCCTTAAAAAAGAATTTGCTAAAGTATCTGCGGCGATTCTCGAATTCGGAATTGCAGTGCAAATATACGAGCTACGACGCGCCTCAACATTAAACCTAAGCCCGGGAGCAATTTATTCAGAAATAGAATGCTTATAAATAGCAACAACTTAAAGTTTAATCATATTTATAAAACCTAAAATTATTATAATAGATCATTTTGTACCTTTTACAGAAAAAGCCCATGCTCAGCCCTAAAAGTAATGTATTTGGTTGTAGTTTGCATAAATGATTAAAATGATACACCTGTTAACAATTAAATCATCAAAAGTTAATAATAACAAAAAATTGTTGTTTATTATATCAATTTATGTTAAAAAAACTCACTTAAAACATTATAAAGTATAACATAAATAATAGACAAAAACAAACAACAACAAATTTTTTTAAATTTGATGCCAAATCTAAAATTAAAAATGCATTAATAACATTTTTTATTAATAAAAACCAAACGTTTTTACCGTGTTTTTTTAATATGATTGATTTAACTCTTTAAAGTTTTTTAATTTTTGCTTAATAATTTATCTGATTTTCAATCTCTTTTGATTTGTATTAATTTATATTAAAATATTAATAATTAAATAGCAACATAAATTATAGCTTTAAAAGTAGGCAATTAATAAGGATTTTTAAAATAATGTTTATTTATTTATATGCTATGTTTTGAAACAATTTTGGTTTATATTTAATCAAGCGTGATTGAAGAATTCACTGATGTGGTGAGCTTTAGGTTTACTGATCAATGCAGGAAAAACTGCCTGCATCGGCAGTTGTCACCTCGGAAATTTGGGATCTTGACAAAACATTTCATGCGGCACGCATATTTTGGTTCATATTAAGGTTTTGCTTTGTTTAAGTGTGAATTTAACAATTTATAGTTTTAAATCGTTCATTTGTTGCATGCATTCTTAGACGCATTTACTGCATGGTTGCTCTCGAACTTTGTTGCTATTTTTCTTATTTTAATAAGACTACAAATGGAGCGAGGTTGCTGCTAACTTAGATTGACCATTTAAATATAAGTCTCAAATTTTAGTAATATAATTTTTTGTTACCTATTTTGTTTTTAATGTATTCAATGTAAACTCATTGTTTTGCATTCATTCTCAGCAATCTAATGAATTGATAGATTTATAACAGCTTGGAAAAAGAATTTGTAAATCAAGATTTTTATTAACAAGAAAATTACAATCAGATAAATCGCTTAAATTAGGTATTGTTAATTTATTTGAACAATTTTGAATCTATATCTTTATTCCGAATGTTTATTAAATATTTTTATAGATCAACACTATTTTTACAACAGTTCTTTTATTCAATTTCAATTTTAATGTAACTATAAAATTATTTTAAATACTATTTAATAGTTCACAACATTTTATTACTTTTGCATCCATTCGCCGCGCAATTGGAAATTGAATTGGTATTTCAATTTTCAGTTGACTGCTTTCGCATTTTGTGTTACAAGTCGATCAAACTTTTTTTACATTTATTTGCCTATTTCAAACGTTTAAATCAAATAGTTTTATTATTTTTGGAATGTTTTAAATCTATACAATTAATCAATAATGGTTTTTGCTAAAACTCACTATAAACTACCTTTGTAATAACTTAAATAGCAACTAATTTTTGTGGCAAATATTACAAAACAATTATTTATCATTAAACAATTTTTTATAGCTGCAATATGGAGATTACTTTTGACATTAATGTTGCGTTTTTGTTTTTTATTTTTTAGCTATTCAAATATTGCATTCGGTGAAAAGAATTAAAAGCAAAATAATAATAAGTCCAATTTTAAAGTTTCCATTAAAAATCAATGGCACGTTTGAGAAATTTTGAAAATAAGCAGAATTTTAAAATTTTGATTTTTTTGTGGCAGAATTTTTAGTTGCGAAAATGTCAATTTTTAAGGGTGCATTTTTTGAAAATGTTGAAAAAGTCGATCATTAGGGATGTATTTTTCGTTTTTATTGCTTTTTGTTAAGGAATTTTTGAAAAATGGCGAAATATGGATCAAAATTGCAAAATATGGAGAAATATGGTTTATAAAATAGGCTCAAAGGTCCATTTACCGAAGGTGAGAGCAATTGCACTGTAAATGGCCATATTTAATATGTCTCTATTTAGTCTTACATTATTCAATAAAATTAATTCACCAAAATATCAACGGGAAAAACTCATAAAAACAAAAAAATAATAATTTGCATTAAATTGAAAACATTGAAATAAATAATTAAATAAAACGTAAGGAAATTACGTCATAAAAGTGACAAATTAAAGTTAAAAATAACATTCGTTGCAGGGAATGGAATAAAAAACACTTTAAAGTACAAATAACATTATTTTTCAATTATAAGTTTATTTGTAATCTTTAAAAAATTCTTGCAAATTTTCGAACACAGTGATTTTAAATTAGCCAACTGGCGGTGAACTCCGCTTATTATTCTACTATTTAATTAAACACTCTTTATTTTTATTTTTTTTTTTATTTTTGAATTTTTTATTTTGTAGAATATCATTATATAATTTTATCAGATTAGCAATTTGTGGTTTTCAAACCACTGTTTATTGTATTTCATCTTGCACCACCATCCTTTTGAGAGCACTGTTTTCATTGGTCAGGAAAACGGTTTCGTTGCTCTTTCGTCGCAGACCGTTTTTCTCAGAGATGTATTTTTCCAGTTTGGAGTCGGAATCGTTTATCCATCGTGCTTGACAGTTAATATGTCTTTATATTAATTGGAAATATTTATTTAAGCATTTTTTAAATTGGTGTTAATTTTTTTTAATAAACTATTTTAAATATTTGTAGGATTTATTGTTTAATAATTAACTTTATCAATATTTTATAAACTCAAAATAATTTAAGGTCTGAATTATTATGTGGTGTTTTACGAATTTTATCAGGCCCTGCTGCTTTTTTTTGATATCTTACTTGAATGGTCAGTCATCGATCAAAAACAAACGGTATTTTTAATAAATATTTTTTATATATATATGCATACATACATACGGCTTGCATTAGCCCACAATGATTGCATACAAATGTTTATAATAGCCATAATTAACTAAATCTTTATTTTAATCTTTATTTATTATTAAATTTGACTTTTACTAAGATTATGAGTCTAATCTGAATTTCCTGGTGTGACTTATCCCGAATTGATTGATTAAAATGCATTTGGAATGTTTTATTTAAAATTTCTTAATTCAAAGTATATATTCGATTGTGTTATTTAGCGTTTACTAAGCGACGTATCGCGAGATCGTTTTATCTTGCCATGTATGATATGTAAAAATTGTAAATTAGGATTGAGATATTTTTTAACAAAATATATTTAACCCAATCTACAAGTTATATTATATTGTTGGAGGATCAAAAAAGTAAACAACTCGATTTTATACAAAAAGTTAAGAAAAAATAAAAATAAGGCCAAATAAAATTGTCATAAACATAAAAATATTTTAAAGCGTTGCAAAAAGTAATAAAACAATAGCTGCGTAGTTATGATTGATTGTTGAAATAATATTTTAAATAACATGATTATTGTAAAGCAATGACAGAATTTCAATATTTTAGCAGAAAATTAACCAAACCAATATTGCTAAAAAAACTTAAATATTCTGTGGCTTATTTTGGGCAAACAAAAAATAATCTAGAAAAGAGAAATTTTATATCATAAAAAAAGTAAATTCAACGGACGTTAATATTGTGGAAGTAATCAAAATATATAAATGCAAATATATGCAAAAAAAATTAGTGACAATTTTAATTTTTCAAATAAGTCAATTAAAATTGGCTGAGCTAAAAACATTATTAAATACTTTAATAACTGATTTAACTTCCAAACCTATGTTTAATATCAAAAGGTGTGTTATAAATTAAAAATGTATTCGATAATTTATAAATTTCTCTTTGTTCAAAACTATTAATTTTTTTTAATTATCAAAAAACGCATAACTTTTAGCAAACTGTACTTTGAAATACAAAAATAATATCTTTTTAAAAACGAATTAAAATATTCATTTAATGTTCTAATTTTCAGAATTAATTCATAATATTAAATAAAAGTTGAATAAAAAATAAAACGAAAAAGCTGCAGACCTACAATATGGCCAAGATGTGTGCAAAAAAATAAATAAATTAAAAATAATTATATAAATATTTTGTTACAAACAATCAGCCCCAATTTGGTTAACAAAAAGAAAAAACAATTGGTGGCATCAGAAAATCGGCTATGTTGTCGACTCATTTAAAGGTTGACTACTACAAAGGTTTTAATTCCGCTGAAATCTTTAACAAATGTTTAGTCTATGCAACTTTTAATATTTTAACTAAAATTTCTTTAAAACAATTATTATAAAAAAACATTGTTTTTTAAGATACGAAGATAAATATGTTTTAAATTGCTTAATTTAATAACTCAAATATAATTAAGGTGCAAGAAGATTAATTAATAATTTATTATTAAAACAGCGTAAATGTTTAAATAACGCGTTAAATAAAACTAATTGTAAATACAAAAGTTAAATGTGAAAAAACCGTATAATTGAATATATTAAGTTAGAATAAATACAGGATTTAATATTTCAATAAATACCTTATGACCGTAATTAATTCACAAAAAGCCTGCAGCTAAAGTCAATAATTTTAAGAGAGGCTTCAGCAGTCCCGGACGCTTTCCCTAAAATTTGTTTTATTTATTTTGTCTATTATTACACATTTAATCGATCCCTTCTCTGTTTTATCATTACGGCCGCAGAAACTTTATTGTGCGCTTATTTGCGATGCTCGCTCCTGCGCAACTGCTAAAAATTTTTAAATCAAAGAATGCAATAAACTTGCAACATCAAGCATAATTTAAATAATATTGTTCCATGCCATTGCCGATCATATCACTTTTTATTGCGCCATATCTATTTTGACAAAATTTAAAAAACAAAAAATCAATTTTTTGTGTGACCCAAAATCCAAAAAAAATTTATGCAGGCATATTCATCCTTCAAATTGATTTTTTTCAGAAAATTTTTCCAAGCCCTCGGAGATTTTTTTACCCCCCATTTTCAGTGTATTTTGGGGTGTCAGGATCTCCATGAAGGAGATGTTGTAGTAACTTGGTCCAATTACCTCTTTTGATCAGTATCAAAATATGCCTGCATGAATTTTTTTTTGGATTTGGGTCACACAAAAAATTGATTTTTTGTTTTTTAAATTTTGTCAAAATAGATATGGCGTAATAAAAAGTGCTGTGATCGTCAATAGCGTGGAACAATATTTTAAAGAGGGGAATTTGGCATAGTTTCTATTTGTGCTTTTGTAGCCAACTAAAAGTGCTACAAAAAAGCGCCGGAACTTTTTCTCACAAAGCTTTTTTATTCAGTTATAATGCGTTAAAAAAAATTCAATTTGTCAAAATAGATATGGCGACCACTGTAGAAAGATACTTAAACTTATTTATTTAATTGTGTATTATTTCAAAAAACACCGATTTCGTTCTTTTTATTTTGTTAATATATTTTTAATTTCATTCAATTTTTTCAAAAAAATAGTACATTCATTTACTGAGAAGAAAAAAGATGATAAAAAAGGCATTATGCTCGTGTCGTCGTCATTAATTGTAAACATATGTTTTTACCACAATTTCTTTTAATTGTCTCTGACTTTTACTTTAAATTTTTGTTTAAATTGTTATTAACGATTTTCAAAATTTGAATACATTAATTAGATTATTAATTTGTACTATAAAGTTTAGCTATAAGGTAATATAAATTGATCGCTAAATTAGTAAATAATTGTTTACAAATATTTAATGTTTAGTTTATAATTTTTATTTTCATTTGCATTAAACTTTTTTTTTGCGCAATATGGTAAAGTGACATGAAAAATGGACGGTCAGAAACGTTTTTTGTTTTATAAGGAGGTTTAGTTTTCCAGTCTCTTAGTCAGGCAATTTTCATTTTACTACGAGGCATGACTTGCGGCTCTCTCATCGGGTTGTTTTGATGTTTCCGCCGGACCAATTATTGTATATAGTTGTTAAAATGTTGCCATTGACAATGCAAAATTGTAATTATAAATCGAAGTAAAAGCAGGTGCTCCTCAATAAAAATAAAATATTAAATTACCGTAAAGTTGTTTTGTGCTACAAGATAAATTTTAATTCTAAACAATAAACCACTCAAATGGTAAAATATGGGAAAGATCTGGAGAGATGGAAGGATGGGATCACTTTGCTCACGGAGCAGCCAAAACATTATTGAGAATTCATAGCTCTGATTGACTTTTTGTTTAAAAATTTATTTTGGAATAATTTAAGTTTACATTAAAAAAAACATCCTCGTTAGATGTATTAAAATGGAAACAAATGTAATAAACACGTATTTAAAATTCACAGTAAATACTGCTAATAACTTGAAAAATTAGTTATAAAAAACAAATGTTCAAATTACGGAATCTGATAAAACAGGAAACAATTTATGCTTGAATAATATCAGTTTAAAACCAATAATAATTGAATTTTGTTGTGCAAAAAACCAACAAAATCAAACGTGAATATTTCTTTCATCAAAGCAAAATATATTTAAAAATTAATAAAAATGCATTCTGAAAATACTTTTTTTTTAATTAATAAAACATTATTTTCAATTTTCAATTTGAAAATATTTAGTGTATTTGGCGTCACTGCGATTGACAACAGCCAAAAAAACTTATAAATAAATTAGAAAAGAAAATACAATCAGCTATAAAAAAATAAAAATTTCAGAACTAAGAAGCAAGAATATAAAAAATTATTGACTCTGAGGGCCGCCGGAGAGAAAAGTTGCGATCTTAAAAATTTAACATAAGCTTTTGAGATAAATTGTTAATGTCAAATGAATAAATTCAAGAGTCGAAATTCCAGATCATAT
Source organism: Globodera pallida (assembly GCA_020449905.1). Taxonomy (NCBI): domain Eukaryota; kingdom Metazoa; phylum Nematoda; class Chromadorea; order Rhabditida; family Heteroderidae; genus Globodera; species Globodera pallida. The sequence continues at coordinate 223,806 of JAIXHY010000021.1, read as the reverse complement.
CAATATATTTAGTAAAACAAAAACATTTTATACACCAAAAAATAAGTGACATGATTATAGCTCGAAGATACTGAATAAACATCGAAATCTTACAAGAAAATTTTATAAAAAAAACCAAGTTTAAAAAATTTATATATCAAAACTATCCTTTATAAAAGCATAATAATAATAAAATGGTTCCAAAAGCAGATGTTTTGCATCAAAAACGTATGGAGGTGTTTAAAAATTCAAATCGTTGAACAGAATGAGACCGAAGCACGAAACACAGATTAAAAGAACAGATTTTAAATCTGGTTAACACGAAATTTCATTTCTTATTATTGGCTATAAGATTATTTAAAAAGGCCATAAATTGGTGCCGAAGTGATAAATGTTGAATACAATATTTCGAATCAATATGCGGGAGGGGATTGCGAAGATTTGTTAAAATGTTAATTTTTGTATATTAGAATATCAAATTGATACAACCGGTGACACTGTAACGAGAACGTGTAAAATCTCATTTTTAATATAATTAAAAGCTTTGTAATTATCAATGCTTAAACATTTGTTATAAATAATAAAAAAACATAAATAATTATTGTTTATAAAATAAATTTATCAACTAAAAACTGAGTGGAGAATGAAGGCCGATGTTATAACATTAATTTTATAAAAATGAAAAGCAAAAAAAGATATAAAATTAATAAATATTATAATTAAATTAAGAAAGTTATTTAACCTTTACCAAAAACAATTATTAAACTGCAATAGTTTAATTATAAATTATGTTGACATAAATTATTGTTTTTGGTTGATATTCAAAAAAAAAATTATCTAAATAAATTGAGTTATAATGCAATAACAACAAACTACTAAAAAATTAATCGTCGCATTTTATTGGCCGGTCTGAAGAATTATCATCACTTCTTCCTTATCTCAATAAAAAAATAATAATTACGCTACGACAAAAACGATTTTCAACTGTAAATTCATTCATATCTTTAATATTTCTTTTAATTTTTTTATATTTTTGTCTTCAGTAATCAAGCTTAATATATTTCAGTAAGAAAAGTGCATTTTTAGATTTGTTACACATTAAAGCTGTTATAAATTTTACGGCTGGTAAAAGTTTTAAGGATAATTATAACTTGTAGGTTATATGATCCTTAACCCAAATTCAAATTCAAATAAAACTCTATAAACTCTTTTTACAATATCATTAAAGGCGTTCGATTGTGTCTGTGGACAAAGGAAGCAGGTGCAGCAATTTTCTGCTTATGAAAACATTTTCCACATAATATAAAAATTTTAATTATTTAAACTACTGATATTAAATAAACTGAAAATTGCTTATTCAAACACCATAAACAGAGTATGATGTTTAAATTAAAGTTAACAAATATTTTTATGAAAATTAAAACAACTAAAAAAATGTGAAAATTAAATTTCTGCCAATACAAATGTAACAAAAAGAGTATCCACCACGGGTCAGCTAAGCCGGAGCCTACAAGACAGACTCGCGCTTGATTAAACACGCCAATAAAAATGCATACAATTATAAATGAGTAAATAGCTATTTTAAAATTAAATATAAAGTAGACAATATTTTAAACCGAAATTAATGATAAATTATAAAACTACAGTCAATTCGTCATCGTTCTTCTGATAAACAAAGTTAAGTTAAGCATTTTTTTTTTCATTATTTATTTAAAAAGTCTTTAATAATTGGAATAACGGCCAACTTTCGCTTAAAAAATGTGCATCCAAATTTCTAAAACTTGTCTTTAGAAAGAAATGTTGTCACAAGGACAAGCACATCTCAGAAACGCATGCAAAGGACACAGCGAGGGCAACTCGAGTCGCTGTTTGATGATACGAAAGTGTGACCACATGCCTCAACATAGCGGAGACATGTAAATTATTTATTTTATTAAGATTGCAAAAAATAATTTAAAATTTCAGTTTCCAAATAAAATTAGACAATTAAAATTGATTGAGCTGTAAACAGAAACAACAGATACGCATAGTGGATTACATATTCAGATAATTATATTTAAATCCCACAAATATTGATTGACGGGTGATAAGGAATTTTACAAGACTCATTTCTTAAAATATATATATAAAATTCGTTAGCTTATTACAACTTACCACATGTTCTCAAAATCATAAAGAAATTGTTTACTTTAATTATTCAATAAAATGATCATGTCGTACTATCAGCGCATCCCAACGGGCCGAAAGCTTGCCAAAGGAGAGACGAACGCTTCTGCGTTCGAAATTAATAATAGTATTTATTTACTATACATATCTTTGAAGATAATCAAAATATCAGACTAAAATCTAGAATATTAAAATATTATTTTAATAATAATTTATGACAAGGATGCGAAAAAAACATGTTTGATTCCGATGCATGCAAAGTCTTTGTAAAAAAATAAAGAATAAAAAAGCGTAACCAATGCAGAAAATCATAAACTGTGTTATTCAATAAAATGAACGAAAGGAAAGCAGATTAAAATTTTGAAAATATGATTTAAAATTATAAAAATAACCTATATTTAAAGAGTTATTAAGAAGGGCAAACTATTAATATGCAAACATAATGCTTTGAAGTATCGCTCAAAAGATGTAAAATTTCTTTTTCCATATGCAAAATTTCAACAATTACTTTTGGGAAAAAAAGTTAACATTTGACTCAAGAAGGCAGGTGTAACAGTAGCTGTTTAAATCTGAGCCCAAATTATTTTTCTATTAACGCCATACTTTTCTGGCCGCGGCCCCAAAGTCATTGAAATATAACCGCTTTACATTTTAAATTTAAATATTAAATTTAAAAAGTTTAATTATATGCAGAAACAAGATAAACAGATTCATTTTCAATAATCAAAATATAATGAGTAATTAACGCAAATAAGTGAAATGCATGGTTGATGAATGAAGTATACGAGTTGTGGTCAAAGGTTTGCTTCTTGGTACGTAAAAAAGTGCTTTCTTGATATAATGAATCTCAATAAAATACGCATTTATTTATAAAATAAACAATTCTAAATCCATCAAATAATTAAGGATGTTATATTTTTATAAAATTAAACATTTCTATCCTAAAAAGGTATTTTAAAAAATAACAAGAAATATTAAATTTAACAAAATTTGAAAACATTCCAGTTTATATTTAAAGATTTATGTTATACCAGGGTTCTTGTCCGAATCAACTGAGAATTTAAATTTGTTTTTACTTAGACAGGTATATAATTTAACTTTACAATTTGTTATTATTTTTAATTGCGATACAACCGCATGGGCGGCCTCATGAAACGCCGTGTTGCGCTACTTAGCTGCTTTTCACGCCCTTTAAAATTGAGTATTCGAGTCAAATAAAAGCAGGCGAAAACAATTTGAAAAATTATTCAATTATTTTTAAAACAAATTTTCATATGATTTTACAACGGGCGACATAATTGCTTGTTCGCTTTTCAGTTTTATTACTTTATTTGTTAACATTTTTTGGCGATGGATTTTTCGTTACATTTTTTTGTTCATTTTTATTGCATTTTTATTTTTTGCACTTTTTTTTCTTCTAAATATTATGAGCTCTATTTTAATTAAGAATTCTTTTTAATTAATTTTTTTTAAATAATAAATACTTTTAATTAAATATTAAGCAAATCGATAAATTATATTTAAAAAATAAAAACTGCATTAAAAAATTATGCGTGAAGAGCTTAGTAATTTTTACATAAAAATTAATGATTAATATCACCTTAATTTAAATCCGAAAATAATTCCTTTCAGATAGAAATTTTAAATATTATATCAGTAAAAAAAATTTATCGCTAATTTAATCAGCTCATAGAGCTTTTAACACGTTAATAACTAGAGTGGGTCACGGTCGGTTTTAAACCGGGGGTACGCATTAAATGTATAGGCACAACTCATCTAGTTGCGCCATGTTTGCAAAAATCTTCGTTTTCCATTAAGAAATCGTCAACAACACGTACCCCTCTCACATAAACCAAAACCTTTATATATGCCCGAATTTTCTTTTGACAATTGCTGTTTTTAGTAATATATATTTAAAAAGTATTTGTATTCCGTAAATAATTTTTATTTTTCTCTAATATTTTTTATTTGGGAAATGAGTTATTTAATTTATTTTTTTAAGAAAATGTATTTATTTTATGTAAATAACTTTTCATCAGTTGTGTAAATGCCTTCCCCGGAAACAATGAAATCCATTGTAGTAAAGCTGAATGGGGTGAAAAAATTTTAGGCATTTTAATAATATTATAACCAAATTTTATATTTGTATTTGTTTTAATAAAAAATTGCATTTTAAGTATAAAACACGATACCGCATTTTTTTTTTGTATTAATTGCCACGGAGCCCAGCATTGCAAGGATGTAGCCAGAAATTTGTTTTGGGAATAAACTTTTATCAAACATACGTTTATTTGCTTTAATGCTATGTGCTTTTTTAAGATATAGTTATAAAAAATTTTTATAAATAATAATATTTTTCTATAAATGTTTATTTACTTTGAGTTTCATATTTGTATTATTATAACAAAATCACATATTTGAAATTCTTTGTTTTGGTTAGAGTGTTTATTTGTTTTTCTGATTTTGATTATTTAATTGGTGGGCAATCGGATTACAAGCGTAAAAAAAATTTAAGAGATTTTGTTAATTTTAATATAATCTAACTTTAAATTAAATGTTGAAAATATCGATAAAAATCCTAGCAACCCTAATAAATGTCTTTTTTCTAATATAAATTGTATTGGAGGAAAGTTGAGCGCTTATAAAGCGGTTTCAGAAGCATCCAATGATTTAGCAAACAAGCTAACGATTATTTAAGCTACAAATTTAGTTGACATCATAAAATATGATTAGAAAATTTTTGCTTCCATCGAATTTTGCACTTTAAATATTGGTTTGTTACGATTGATTTAAATTTTTTTTACGCATCATAATCGTATAATTTATATTTGTATCTTATAAATTATTTTATTTTATAACTTCACAAGTTCTTATTAAAAATCGATTGAAGGTTCTTCGTTAATTCGTCCCATGCAATTTTTGCAACTTCCGAATATTATTATTTATTTTATTTAGAATCTATTCGTATTACATTATTTTAAAAAATGTTTTAGGTTTAATCAAATAACTGAAGTCGGTGCGGATATAGTTTAGTACTTTGTTAGACGGTGTGTTTTAAAGTATTTGTAAAAAATGTCGTACCCGGCAGGCTCCAATTTCACGTTTTATTTCGTTTATAGTTTATATATTTTTTTAAATCTAGAATTCTCAATTTGTAGCATAGGATTTTAAAAATTAAAGAATTATTTATTTGAATCTTTTGGCAAAAAATTTATAATTATTACAATCAAAGTCAATATTAAACACTCGCCGCAGTTCGCGCCGCCACCGTCAGGCGGGTTGATCCAGCGGGTTGTCATCCGGAGGGTTGTCATCTTTTTACATTTAATTACACAATATTTTAAATAAACAAATATAAGTTAGTTTATGTAATTTATAAATTTTTATGAAGTAAGCTCAGCGCATTGGATGTTAAAACATTTCTATATGATAATTTAGTTTTTTACCAGTGTTATTTTCAATTAGAATATTTATTTGTCTGGTAACTAAATATTGAATCAACTACAATTAAAGTCAAGCCTAAATTGGAAGACATTATTATTATTGCTAAATTCTATTTTTTTATTTAATTGAGCTATTAATAATCAACAAAATGTTATTAGCTTAGAATATAATTGTTTCGCAAATTTTAACTTTTTAACTATTTAATAATCTTCTTGCCTCAAAATATTTATTCAATTATAAATTAAGGTGTAAATTGGCATTTAATTTTTATTTTATAACATTTTGTTTATATAAAGGCTAAACAGTCGAGGTTCGAGGGAATTTGTTCCATGCGGTTTCTTCGTTCGCCCTCGGACAGTAAAGCTCGCTCGATTGGAATGTTTAAATTTTCCGCTTTTTTAATAAATTTTAATTTGTGAGCGTATTAATAAATATAATAAAATTTAAATATGCCAAGCACTCTATAAGGAAAAATGCAAAAAAGCGAGATAATGCTAGTCTATAAAGGCAGAGAAAATAGGGTAGGGGTCATTACCGTCTGGCCAGTTCCGTCTCAGAAACGTTTAGCAGCTCATAACTTTTTTCAAGACAGACCAATCTTCATAATCTTTATATCATTCGAAAGCTCTAAATGATAAGAAGATATATGTCAAGAACAACGAGCTGGTTCAATGCACTATTAAAAAGTTATAAATGAAAAAGTGCAAAAATCGGACTTTTTCATTGTTTTCTAGTCATAATTTGTTCAATTTTATCCAATGCTTTTTCGAATGCATACAATTAGCTTCTTCTTCTTACGGCCTTTCGAATGATATAAAGATTATGAAGATTGGTCCGTCTTGAAAAAAGTTATGAGCTGCTAAACGTTTCTGAGACGGAACTGGCCAGACGGAACTGGCCCGCTTCGGAGAAAATAAGATAGTCTAAAAGTAGCGAATTAGGTAACTACTGGTTGAATCAACTTTAACGCGACAATTTTATTATGAATATTATATTAACCACAAGAGATTCGTTTTTTTAAATTAATGTGCGTTTTTTCATATTTTTAAATTCTTTTACAAACGTTTTAAGAGTTGCGTTTTTCTTGTTTCATTTGATTTTTTGAAGGTTATGTATTTTTACAGTTGATAAAGTATTAATCTTACAAAAATTTCGAATAATTTAAAACTTCAATTTTACATTTTTTGTGTTAATTTTTTTATGCGCGCGCCTTTGTATTTTATTATTTTCCTCTTTTTTTTAAATAAAAAAAATTACTTTTTGTATTTTTTTAATATTGTAAATGATGCCAATTTCCATATCATTGATCTGGAGCTTATTTTGACCGCGTTTCGGTACGATTTTTTTTGTCATTTATGATTTTGTTAATTCTTTTATATTAATTAAAAGTGTTTTGTTTTAAAATGGTCTTGCATAAATAAAGAAGCTCATGTCGTTTAGACTCATTTGGTTTTTAGGAGGGTTGAGCGGGACCGGGACCGGTACCGGGACGGGACGGGATTTCCCGGTTTTTTGGTCCCGCCGGGACCGGGACCAACCGGGAAAAAAGTACACCCCTAATGATGGCATCATCGACCGACAATTTCAACCATTTTTACTTGTTTCCCTCAAGTAAGTCGATGGCCTAGTGGTTTGTTTTTTTGGTGAGTCTCATGTAATGTGTTGGGTTCGAACCCGCTTGAGTGCAAGCACTTATTTATTAGTTTTCCCCTTTACTCAAATTGGCATCCCCTCATTAATAAGATTTTAAATAAATATTCTAATATTTTTTAATTAAAAATGTGCGCAAAAAAAAGAATAGATAAAGAATTTTTGAAATAAATTCATCACGTCTTGCTAATTTTTGCTTCAATTTCCTTAACAAAGATTGCCAATTTTTGTAAAATTTCTCCGGAAGCGCCTGTCGGCACCGCCGGACAGCCTCCACTCTTAAGTAAACCAGTTTTTCCTCAAAATTCCGAAGCAAAATTCATAATTTTGCTAAAATTTTGACGAAATTTTGATGAAATTTCTTTAACAATTGAGTCAAAATTTCAAAAATTTTTCTCGGCGGCGCCTATCGGCACCGCCGACCCCCACCCTCCCTAAAAGTAAAGCAGAATCTCAAAAAAAAGAATGATGATGACAATGACATCGAAGGTCAAGAAGATCAACAATATGTGTTGCCGGAAAATTAAAATTTTTTAGTGTTTGATAAAAGAAAAAATTTTTCCTTGAAAAGTACCGGTTGGTCCCGGTCCCGGTTGAAAATGTTGGTCCCGGTCCCGGTCCCGGTTTTTCTGGTCCCGGTAAGTCCCGGTCCCGGTTTTTCCCAAAAGTCCCGGTCCCGCTCAACCCTAGTTTTTAGTTTATGTATCCTGATAAATTAGATTTTCATAATTCATTAATCAAAATTTGTATTACTTTTAAGGGATTTTTAATTATTTAAATAATTTTTTTCTTTTATTGAATATTTTTTCAAATAAATATGAATTACAATGGGTCAAACTTTTGTATTTTAGCAAAATCACAAACCAACAAAAAATTATTATAACCAAAACAATTAAAAATTTATAATTTTCAAAAATTACAAATTTTTTATCGATTAAATATTAAGAAAGAATTAAATTTATTTATTTTTTTTTTAAAACGACCTTTTAAATACTGTTTTTGAGCTCGGATCTTTAAAACCCAATATTGGCTAACAAGATTTTGTATAAACAATTATTCGAATTCAATCAATAAAAAAATAATAAATGAAAAACGTTATATCAAAATAATTTGTTCGTTATTGATTATATATTGCTATGAAGGGCATTTCAAAGAAAGAAGCGTCCGTGGAAGACTTTTTGTCGTTATTCGACAAACATTTCAAGCAAGGAGGGCCAGACGCGGCTGTACGTTTTGCCATATTGTGTCGAGTTGCTAAAAAATAGAAAAATTTCGGAAAATGTGTCAAAAGTAAAATAATATCTCAATTATTACTCGAAAAGGTGCCTTATACTCAGCGAAATATTACACCCTTTCATATGCAATAAATAATAGAATACTTGAATGTTTTAAAAATATTAGCTATAATAAATATAAAATAAACTAAAAGAATGAATGATAAGAAATAAACCAATAAAAAAGAGAACGTTTTATAGAAAAAATTCAAATTACTACCAAATACATAAATAATACGTCAATCCATCCAACAAGATTGCGCGGTATGGTTGAGCAAGCTCGCAGGAAAGTGAATTTGGGTCTTTTAGTAAAAATTGTGAAACAATAAACTCAATAAACAAGATTCTTAAAAATATTTTCACTCTTTTATTCAAATTGATGAACTCATTAAAGCCTATTAAATTAACTATATAAAAGAGAAATAAAATCAGTATGGTTGATAAATTTATGATAATAATTAAAAATTAAGCCTCAGCGCAATAACTTTTCCCATAGAAATAAAACAAAGTTAAAAGAAGAAAAAATTTAATGAAACCTAAACATTTTAAAAAGCCTTACGTGATTCCGGAAAATTTATATATTTTAAGAATTTTAACTCAAATAAAAAGGTATTAATAGAATTATATTATAAAACTTTTTTATTGCGATTTCTTTATATTATTATTTTTAAATGCTTAATTCAAAGTAAAGTTATATGATACTGCTAAATTAGGTTTTATTCGTTATTTTAAGCCAAAACCTATATCTAAATAAATAAAAACATTATATTATTAATATTTATTCTTATTAGATAAAATATTTAAAGTTTGAAAAACCTAATAAAGTTGAAAATATAAACTCAGTTAACCGAACAAATTATTATATTGAATTGCTTAATTTGTTGCATTTATTGATAAATTCGCATTTTGAAAATTTTTCGTTAATTATAACGTTATTAGTAAATTCAAAATAATTGATCAAAAAAAAGTAATTTAAAGTAGTTGTTCCAAATTTAAAAATTACTTAATAATCAATATGCAAATAAATAAACCAATATAATATTTATGAGAATACCTTAACACAAAAAAACATTAATAAAAGAGTTTAGAATCAACACAAAAGAAATTATCATATCAAAAAAAGATCAATGTCGATTTAACAAAAAGTTTATCACAATATGTAAATAGCCAATTTCCTTAAAAAAAATTCCTAAAGGTTCAGTTAGTACAACAAATTTAAAGAGTTTACATAAAATTATTAACTAATAAACAATTTATAAATAGCTAACAAACTATAAAATTGCAAAATAAACGATTAAATTTGATTTAAATAATACACTTACTCAATTCCCTTGTGCGTAAAAAAGAGTGTTTAGATAAAAAAATTTTTAAAAAAGTAATAAAAGTATTTACTAAATAAATTTAAAATCGCCTCTAATTTTCAAAAACATTATTGTTTTACCTAGAGAAACAGAACTTACAAACTTACATATAGCAATAGTGGTGTAAATGGCACGAACAACAAACAAATTATTCATTCAAATATAATAAAAAAATTGTAAAACTATCAACTAATTTACTCAAAAAAATTATGGAAACGTACTTTGGTAAATTAAATAAACTTAGGATAAGTACGGAACAAACACCAACCAGCTATTATAATTTGCAGCAAATCGTAATTATTTTAATGTTTATTTCTTTGTCCAAGTTTCTATGCAGAGCATAGAAGTGTGCCGCAATGTTGATTGGCTTTTTTAATAATTGACTTTTACATTTTGTATTCAATGGTTTAGTTCTAGTTGTTTATATTTAAATACATGCTACTAGCTTGATTTCATCTTTGTGTAATCAAGATGTTTAACGCTGCATCTAATCATCAGTAACAAGTATTATATTATATTTATTTTGTTTAATGTTGCAATTGATTTTGGTCATCCACCAACCGTCGGCTGCAATTGTTTCTTTTTATTTTTGTGTTCAAAGGAACATTAAAAAAAATTTATATAATGCGATAATAAGTGGATCTATTAACTTTTAATAATTGAAATCTTTCTTTGATTCGCCTTAAAATGCAGTGTATTTTTGTGTCAAATATATATTTAAAATACGTCCAGAACGGAAATGAAATAAAACGCCGAACAACGCCCTATTTAATATAATTTTTGGATACAAACTGCACAAGTCAATAAAATCAAAATTATCAAAAACCCTTAGTTAGCAAAACTTGGTAAGGTTTATATTGTATAAATAATATTAACAAAATTAAATGTAACTACAAGTGTCAGCAAGAACAATAAATTTGAAATAATCTGAAAATTTTTTGCAAACAAAATATTTAAATCTTAATAAAAAAGAATGAGAATCATTTTTAATATTTTATCAAAAATCCTACCCTTTGAATACATCCGCAGTGCTGGTACGCGTGTCTTGTCCAATTATTTGAAGAAATAAAAATACAGCTACTTTAATAAATCCAAAAATTTATTATGAGGTATCGCGAGCAGAAAAAAATATGCATGCCCATTATAAAGGTTAAATAAAACAAAAGCGGAGTTTTTCTTTTTTATTGATAAAAATAATATAACAAAAATAATAATAAATTGAAAGAAATAATAAAATGTTTGCAATTTTGTGAAGACCGAAAATGACTTTGAAAACTGCAATTCAACATGAAGTTTTAAAAGAAAAATCAATTCCAAACACAAAAACCAATTAAAATGTTTGATATTTCGTCAACTTTATTTAGAAATGATGAAAGATTATGTATGTATATTAAAATAAATTTCAATGTACCTTGCATTGAGCGTTTTTATAATTCAAGTTTGATGTCATTTATAAAAAAAATCGCTATAAAAAAATGCATATAAATGAATTAAAACTTATTATTTTAATTAAATGTGTAATTTACAATTATAATATTCTTAAATTTTACTTTATGAAAACATCTCTTTATTTACTTCAAAACCTTTAATAAAAAATTTTATATTAAGTTTCAAAAGCTATTTTATTGTGAAAACCCCAAAAAATATCATATAATAATAATAAAAAGCTTGGCAATAATGATGCCCCGCTCAAAATCAACCAATATTTTTGCGCCATTTATAAATCGGAGTCAGATATATTTATTATACGAAAAGGTGAAATTATAAATATATTACATAGAACTTTACAACTATGTAAATATTATTTGCATAAAAATTATAATTCTGGAAAATCAAGCATCCAAATATAATTTAATTATTGCTTGTTCTTTATAACGTTGCCAACTTTCAGCAAGTAATGACAAGTACTCATAATAAAAAACATAAAATTTTGGCTTTATTAAATGTTTATAAATGAGTTAAAATAAAAGACTCAAAACAAATAATCTAAAGATAACATTATCTGAAAAAATAAAAAATATTTTATATCTATTGTAGTATTTGAGAAAGGCTAAAACGGTGTAAAATAAAAATCGGTTTTCCTGGATAACAATCGTTGTTGAAAATTGAACATCTCAACAAAACATTACAATGCAGGCCAACATAATGGTGAAATTTGGCGGCAAAGTTGCCGAGGAGCAATTTTAATATAATTATATTTAACTTTATAACGAATCATTAAAAACTCAAATATTCGTAATCTGTTTTTTAAATAATTAATTAAAATAAAACAATTTGATATAATATTAAAGTTCATTTAAAAAACAATTGATAACATAAAATGACATCTGCGCCACCGACTAACGGTTTTCTATAATCAAATTGATTAAATTTTTTTCAATAAAAAAATAGAAAAGTTTATCAAAATCGTAATTAAATAAATTATCTTTATTAAATGTTTATATAAATATATAAATAATTAATTAAATCGATTTCTTTAATGCTTGCAATATTCTTAATCTTGTTTTACGATTGAAAATAGACCATAAATTTCTTCAACAAACTTTAATTGCCATTACTAATTGTGAGACTTCTAAATAAATACTGTTATTCGATATTATAAAAATTTAAAAATGAATGAAGTTGAAAGGACGGGGAAATTCATGTTGGATTAACTAGACGCCTGCGGGGGGTCCAACCGAGGTGATTTGGTATTGAAGTTGTGATAGAGACCTGTTCCTAGGGGGTTTCAAAAAAAAATTAACCACTTTTTAATTTAATTTTTCATTTAATTTTAATTATGAATGTTCTGCTCTTGGGCGGGAAAGCCCTCTACTGTTGGGCTGGGCAAGCCTATCCGGTGCCGGCGAGCTTTTCGAGGCCGGCAAGCCTTTGCCGAGAACGTGCAAACCAGGGCTGTGTATCAGGGTTGCCGCGGGTTACCCGAAACCCGAGAGCCGAAACCCGACCCGAGGTTTTTTGGGCCGACCTGATCCGAAACCCGACCCGACATTTTTCGTAACCCGAAACCCGACCCGAGGTTTTTGGGTCGGGTTTCGGGTCGAAATCCAGGGTTTGAGTGGAGGGGGGTCGGCGGTGCCGATAGGCGCCGCCGAGAAATTTTTGAATTTTTAACTCAATTTGTTAAGGAAATTGTTCCAAAAACTAGGCAAGAAGGTTGAGCTGAAATCGACCAACATTTTTCAGATTCGACCCATTAATGTTCATCCATTTTTCCTCTGTGTTTTCTCAAAAAAAACTTTTGAAGAAAATAAAAAAAATTTAGAAGAAAACATTAAAAAAAATGGTGGTAAAGATGTATTGAAAACTTTAAATATTTTAAATGAAAAGTTTGTTCTGCTTTAAATAATTGGGAACTTTTTAATAATAAAGCTTATTTTTCTTTTTTTTGAATGTAAAAAAGCTTCACATTTTCTGCAAATTTTGATTGCAAATCCCTTAACAAATTGAGTCAAAAATTCAAAATTTTTTCGGCGGCGCCTATCGGCACCGCCGACCACCACCCCCCCCCCCCCCCTCCCTATAAAAAGTATTTGAGAAAAATCGCGCGCAAAAAAAAACACATAAATTTTGCTTACATTGATTTCGTTTTTTGCAAAGTTTGCACAAATTTTCTTAACAAAATGAGTTTTTTGGTCATAAACGAGGTTTTTGCCTGCCTAATGAGGCTTACCTTTTATTTGGAAACCCTGTTTTAACAGCATATGGAAAAATTGTTGTTTTGCACCATAATTTGCCAATTTATGATTTTACGTATTGATTTTGATTTTTGGTTAATATTTTAAAGAAAAAAAATTTTTACCCCGAAGACCCGAAACCCGATGAGCCGAAACCCGGCTTTTTTCTCGACCCGAAACCCGACCCGACATTTTTCTCACCCGCGGCAACCCTGCTGTGTATCGTATCGTATCGTAATCGTAAATATCGTATTTTAGAGCCATATCGTATCGTATCGTATCGGATCGGATTTTCGCTAAAAATCACCCGTATCGTAATTTTTGAGACCTCAGATTTGTGAGGGGTGTCGGCGGTGCCGATAGGCGCCGCCGAGAAATTTTTGAATTTTTTTACTCAATTTGTTAAGAAATTTTCAACCAAAATTTAAAAATACGGTACCTTTTTTTTTAAGTTTTTACGAAATTTGTTAAGAGAATTTGTCCAAAAATTACGAATTTTGCAGGGCCCCCTATGTTTTTTTCTAAAAAACTTTTCGGGGGGGAGGGCATGCCCCTACCCCTACCCCCTGCATACGCGCCTGCCTAAAACCTTTAAAAAACTACCGTATTTTTAAAATTTCAGTTGAAAATCTCTTAACAAATTGAGTCAAAAATTCAAAATTTTCTCGGGGAGCCTATCGGCGCCGTCAGGCCCCTTACATTCTTAAGAAACCTCAAAATTTTCATAAATTGTCATCAAAATTCCCCCCCCCCCAGAAAAAAATTCATTTTTTCCTCGGTGTCATTGGATATCAAAGTGCTGCCTATCAGAAAATTACTGCAAACTGCGTTAATTATTATTGGTTAATTTATTTTCCAAAACATTTTTGGGTCTCGAATTCCGGTCTCCGGACATTTCTTGGCATCCGGTTACATCCATGATGCCTTCCCTTCTCTTCTATAAGAAACAAATTTTAAAAATTTATCGGTCAAATGTTAGATTTTTTCAGAAATTAAATGCATTTACCATTATTGTAATTTATTTCAATTTGTTGACGGTCACTAGACAAATACGGTAATCGTAAACTCAAACAATATTTTGAATTTAAAAAAAAATAAATTCCCAAACTAAAAATACGTAACTCTACGGCCGAATAATAATTGAGAATGCGAATTAACTTTGATACGAATTCATAACCTAGTTCTAGCATTAAAATAATAAAATCATAGTGCTGATTTGAATATGTTAGAATAGAATAAAGCTTGTGGTTTTGAATTTTTCTAATAAAAATCATACCTGTAAATTGATTAAGGAGTTAATTTTTATTAAAAGCTGAACCTAAATCAAAAGTTATAATTAAACTCAATTAAAATAAAGAAGTTTAAGCAATCGTTCGTCTCTAAATTTGAAAGAAAAATTAATTTAAATTGATAAATTTCTGTCTTTTTTTGAAAAGTAAATTTAATTTATTACAACGCCATTTATGACGCGGAAGCAAAAGCTTGCGATTTTTAAATAATAAAAAAATATAAACAAAAGTAAATTTAATGTGGTAAATATACTTTTTGGAGAGTAATTTTATTTTCAATTTTGATTCATAATATTCTAAAATGCAATGCTCTTCTGTGGCACTAATTTTGATTTATTATATAATTTGTTTTATATTTTTTATCATTATTTTGTTTAAGATGAAAAAAAATATTTAAAAAATAATAAAACAATTTGTTTTTTTGGGTTGTGTTGATTTTTGCTAAGACATAAACTTACTTGACAAAATGTTTTCCCGTGAAAAGAATGTATTTATAAAAATGATTTTGATTAGTCTTCAACAAATAAATTCGATCCTAAAAAAATATGGGAGTATTTTTGAAACGTAGTCCAATTTATCTAGGCAAGCTTTTATTTTTAAACAATTTATAAAATTTATGGAAAATTCTTGTTTAAATTTTTTTATAAATTTATATAGAAATAATCAATTTTGCAAAGCTATCAAAAAATCAAATAGAACAATTAAATGTTTTAATAAATAAAAATATTTTATAATAAATACATCACATTTTTATTATAAAAACCTGATTAAAAAGATTATTAATAAGTGGGCATTTCTCAAATAGTATAAATTTAAATTCTTATTGGATATAGTTTTTCGCAGTTCTCTCATCTAATTTATTCAGTAAATATTTTTGATTTTTGGTATTTTATTTTGAACAAATATAAAAATAAGTTTAGTCACAGTGTATACGTTGCTAGCCTTCAATGTTTGCTCTGCACCAAAGTCAGAAATTCTTAGAGTTAAATAAATCAAAAACGTGATTCCCTTATTTATTTTTACTGTATTATTGTTGATTAAAATTTGTATATTAACGTTTTTTGATTCTAATTAATTGTGCTCGTCGAACATGAAGAACGTATTGAACAAACTCCTCGCAACAGTGGTACCTGCCGCTTCGGCGTTCTAAATTTGGGATGAAATGATTTCGTATTAAGGTAATTATGCTTTTTATGAACTTAAATACCATTCAACTATCAATTCGCATTCTTAAACCGTAATAGCTATTTTAACTTATTTTATTTTTCTGAGTAAGTATTAAATATTTAATTTTTGTATGTTTTTTAATTATTGACCATGTCATTCCAGTACAAGCTGAATTATAAAATGTAATTTATTCCATTAGTTTATTTATTAAAATCAATTTTAAAATAATAGGTTTGAATTAATTATTGAGTTTCTTTTCATTAGTTTAATTATTAAAATCCATTTAAAAAATGATATGTTTAAATTAATGATTTAGTTCAACATTTTTTTGAAAGCAAAACTTTGTTTATCGTATTTGAAGTTATAAAATTTGTTTTTAACCAAACTAAAAAATTTACATTGACGCCACAGCAGCCATATAATTTATTACATTTTTATGTCCAATCTCATAGGCGAGAAGGCGATATGTATAAACATTCAATTTCATTCACATTAAGTTTTTAAAATTTTAAAACATTTTATTTCGTTGATAAATGATAGGTATGCATTTTAAAAATTTATTTTGTTTTCAACCAATTTATTAACTATGGTCGTTGCCTGCACAAGCACAATCAATTTTTGATTTTCGCGTTTAGAAAGAACAAAATAATTTGAAATAAAATAGTTGAGACAGTAACGACGGCCAATGGAGCCTCGATACAATGAAATCTTAGCATTTTAACACAAGACCTATATAATGCGATTAGCATCGTTAAAACCAATAAACTAGCAAAAAATAGAAATAATTAAGCATACATTAGTTGCAATTCCAGCGAATCCAAATGGGAAAAACAATTAAGTTACAGGCAACAATATCGGGAAATAGTGCAAGATTTGAAAGCGATAATAAAAAATAATTATGTACTGAGTGGAGTATTTAAGGAATTGCATAATATTGTTTTTATTTAATATCAATTAGTGGTTTGCTATTATTGAAAAAAACACAAAAAATATTCATATCATGAGTTTTAGTACAACTTACAATGTGTGCAAATTGGGAAAGATGTGATTAATATTATAATTTTAAAATAAATTTACGCTGTATTTAGTCGAAAAAATCCCAAAACAACATTGGCAATCCGTGTAATTAATAACTTTAAAATTAAACCAATTAGATAAAATACTTAAATTAAATTTGACATAATTACATTAATATAAATTATAACAAAAATACATCTAAATTAAAGTAAACTAATATAAATTGAACAAACAGATATAAAATAATTAGAAAAAATATGAAGAAAAATATTATAGAAAATTAAAAAAACAAAAAATTAAACTTTGTTTTTGTAAATAAAATTATTTTTTAATGAAATAACGCAAGAACGTTATTTGGTTTACATCCATCCATTCACGGACGCCAACGGGAGCAACGCCGGTTATTCAGTATAATATAAAAATATTGTCCTCATATTTTTGGTAGCTAAATTTAATACTATGAAGTATTAAATAAACAATCACGAGGAATAATAAATAACAATTAAATTAATATTTTTAAATCGGTACATGAGAAAGAATTCCAGATCATTTTAATACATTTATTAAAAAATATTTTATACACCTAAAAAGTCGCGTAATATATAGATAAAATATGAAAATATTGAAAACCAATCTTTATTTATGTTTTAAGCTGAATTATCATTATTTAATACTTCTTGTTTAATCTTTTTATTTAATAGATTTTTTTGAATGCCATTGATTATTTTTTGCTTTTCTGTATTTCTGCTCGTAAATTTTTTAAATTTATTTATAGAATTTATATGACTGATTAATCTTATTAAATGTAAATATAATTAATTGTTGGGTTTTAAATTTAATACACAAAAGTAAACAATGATTTAATTTAAATTGTATTAAATCTCCGGATCGGTCTTGGAAAATTATGCGCCAACAGTCCTTCCTTCCACCCATTCTTTAAATGGCGTTCGCAATCCCTGTCCGATCTAAAATTGTAAAAAAATAGATGTTTTTATTTATTTCAATATGAGCGTTCTGGATTTAATTTAAAATAATTAAGCCTTTGCAAATAAAATATTTAGGTTGATATAAACGCTTATATTCACACTTTCTTTTTTGTGGCGAAATTTGTGAGATGTAAATTATTTTAATTAAAATAATTAAAATTTACATTATTTCTTATTTTAGTTTTATTGTTATTCTTTTTAAATTTTATTTTCGAACTCTATCTTTATAAAATGATTTGATACTTTCATTTGCAATTTTTAAATAACAAAATTTTATTCCATCGTTTTGCTTCTGTTCAAATGGAAAGAAGTGGAACGAAACGGAAAATACTCGTGTATTGATCAATTCTAAAATTAATAAATAACAATTCGAAAGATCATAGAATTTATAAAAATAGAACAATATCAAAAAAAAACAAAAATTTATAAAAGACAATTATTACAAATCAAGAAAGTATAAAAGCATAGTGTTAGTTTAAATTAGTGATCGGCCAGAAGGGTCGGTACCGAAAAAGTACCGGTACCGAAAAAAATTGTCGGTACTTTTTCGGTTTTCGGTACCAAAATTTTTTAGATTAACTTTTTAACAAAATTCTTCGTTTATTTCGAATATTTGAATTAATCAATATTTATAATTGAGTTTTGGAAGATTCCGGTTTAAAATAATCAGCATTTCGACCTGTTGCTTTCCGGTGGCAAGATTTGTAATAGTTTTAGGATCCGTTTGAAGGGTGAGGGGTCGGCGGTGCCGATAGGCACCGCCGAGAAAATTTTGAATTTTTGATGGAAAAAAATTTAATTTAGGTTCAGAAAACTAGTAAAAATGAAAATTTTTTAAAACGCTCTGGCGCCGTCTAATCGTTGCATTTATTAAGATGAAACTGTTTTCCTAATATTTGCAATCAATGATAAGTTAAATATATAAATGGGATTTTTTTCAAATTGTAGGAACTCGACTGCATGTTATTTTACTTTATCTTTTCTTGAAAGATTTCTTGATGGCTTAATATTACAATTTTGCATTGATGGAGAGCTTATCAAGCTAATTAATCAAGATAAAAATTAAATGTTTTATTTACATTTATATATTGGAAACGTGAATTATTTTACAAATGGTTTTTAAAGTCATAATTCTATATAAAATTTATAAACTGCAGATATATGATCGATAATTACATGATGTTAATTGTTTCTAAATTCTCTAACAAAATAAAGGTTGGTTGGCAATAAATATGATTTTAGCTCAATTTTAAAAATTCATATTTTACATTTTTATTTTTTTTGGATGTTAATGTTAATATATAATTCGTTCTGGTCTAATGTTTTGTTTTCTTAAGGAGCCCAAATTGTTTCTGGCACGTCAATTGGCCTCGGGATGTTCCAGTTGTCTCGCGGATGCCCGTTAAAAGAAGTCGAATAGGTTGCAACATTTCTTGTTTGTTGGCCACGTCAATGGCTTTAAAATTAGCTTTCTTTAACATTAATCAATTTAAATGATATTTCTTTGTTAATTGGCTTCCCAGCTGTTTGCTTGTTGTGCACGTTGAGGTGCTGCTTCAAACCTCTAAATGCTTTAGAGGACCTTGACTTACAAATGTCCACGCCTCCAAAATTGAAAAAATAAATGATGGCTAAGCCATCTAAATTAAGTGATAATGTTTATTATTTACATCTAGTCTTTGAATAAATTTTGGTTTTCTTTTAATCAATATTTTACAATAAGTTTCAAAATGTTTCAGTTTAATTGATTTGAAATTTTTTTTATTTAGTGCATTTTTTTGGTGAAATCCCTGAATTTAATCAAAGGGGGGTTTTAATATATTTCTTATTGTCTGCAAATTTATTCGTTTTGTTAAATTTATTCCGCTGTGTTTTGTTGTTTGGGTGCTCTGTTATAACAAATAATTCTATCTGCATTTAATAATATACAGCGTGGCATTAAACAGAGCCATTTCGTTTCAATTAACATCATAAATTCGGCAAAATTGTTTAAATTAATTCTCTTGTTATTTTTTAAATATTTTTCTGCTGCTCTTTGATCTTTTAAATAACAAACATAATTGATTTTAGAAATGTAAAAATGTAAACCGATCGCAGCCCTATTTTGTTTGATTAAGATGTTGCTATGGACAATTGTTAAGGTTCTGCCTTCCGAGAAAAAAACAACATTCGCCGGCGAAATTTTCGGTTATTACCAAGTTTAAACAATGATTCAATAAATAATTGACAAACAAATGATATTCTGCCAATTGAAAGACAATGAAAAATTTTTTTAAACAATAAATTATTTAATTTCTGTATGCAGATTAGATGCAAAATTTTCAACTTTAAATAATTGTATAGTAAGTGAATACAAAAAGGCGCGTTAAATAAGAGGGTTCATAATGTTCGCAACGGAAAAGAGTACCAAGACCAACAAGGGGAAGACCAACAATGGGCACAGTGGGCATAACGCTGCATTCCATCCTTATCAATACAAAAAATTTAGAAATTGAGACTAGTCCTAAAGTTATAAAAATTTAAAAAACGATGAATTTAAAATAAAAGAATTAATTCCTATTTAAAGAAAAGTTTTATTCATTTGTACAAAGTAGACAGACATAAAGCTTTTAGGAAATTAAATATTATTACGGAAAGATGACACGGAAAAACATCCACTTGATTATAGCACCTATATGTATAGACCTCGATGTCTTTCATAATATTAGATTCAAAAAACCCTAATAGGTATCTAATTTATAGGTTTAATCACTAAATACAAAGCAATTAAGTTTAAAAATTAATGTATAATAAAACAAAAAAATATTATTTGGGCCTTAAAAATAAATCACATCAGATTTCAGTCAGTAGACTGTGACCTTATTAAGAAAAAAAGATATATGTAAAAGTCTTAATTTAATAAAAAAGTAAGTTTAACACTCTAAAAGGTTAACAAAGGTTTTAATTATCTAAACAATTCATTCGTCAAATTAATGTGAAAATTAATTAAAATTATATAAAATAATTTCTAAAGAGTTAAAGCGAATTTTCTAAAACGTGAATAAACGATCAAAATTTAAATATAAAAATGTGTAAATATTTTTTATAAAAAAAGATTTCTTGCGTTGCGTCTCCAAATAAAATTAAACAAAAAAATAATCACTGAGCAAAATAATTTATGGAGATAAAACAAATTATCAAATCAAGAACCCATAGAATATAACAAAAATTAAGATTTTTGGTGGTGCTAAATACAGATGCATCGCTTCTGTACAAGTGAAATTAATACAATCGATCTAAAAACGTTTCCGAGCAACAAAATTGAGACATATGATTAATTTAAAAAATAAAAGTTAATAAAATTTTTCCCAAATAATCATTGACCGACCACCTTTATGCCCTGCCATTTTTATAATAGGCTCTTTATAAGCAAAATAGCTGCGGAAAAATGTTTAAAAAAATAATTTATATATTTATTTAAATATAAATCATATTTACACAAAAATTTTCATTAAATAAGATGTCGACTTAAAGAATGTATTTTATTAAAGTAAAACCCTGAAATTAATAAAACTGATTATTATAAATAAAATAAAATAAAATAATAAACCGATTCTTAAAAAAATCCTTATTTTTACATTGTATTCTATACAAATACAGACATGTTTTAGCTGCTATAATCAAAGGTCTGATATTGGTGCAGTAATTTAATTTTTAATGATAATTAACAAAGCTGAAAATAATTAAATAACTTAGAATCTGCGTTTTTAAAAATTTAATTTAAACTAACTATGGTAAATAAAAATAATAAAATATATCCCGTTAAATAATTTGACGCCAATTCGTCAAAGATAAATGAAAAAATCAGGAAGCTAAATTTTTAAGCAGTTTCCGTGAACAAGGACACCGGGACGTTTAAAATTATTATTGACCCAAGCTGAATAAACAAAGAGAAATTGTCTATAAGATAAAACTTTAAAAATTCTATAACAAAGAAGTTAGTGAATACATAAATAACTAATCTCATAGAATAAATGTGAATCATTACATACAAATCTTTTTTTTTAAATATATAGCGAAAAAGTCAATATGTGCAGGAGTGAAAAAGAATAAAAAATATTTATGTTTTTAATATAATAAAGATTGCATTAATAATGCATTCATTATATGCATTTAAACATAAATTGCAAAAACAAATCAAACATTAACATTTCATTAACATGAACTTGAAGTATAAATATACATAAGAAATTAATTTACATATACTGTATAAAATATTAAAAAAAATTACGCTTCTTGCATCAAAGGGGTTCAAGTTTTAAATATAAAAGATATAAAGTTTTACCTAAAATGAGAACCAACAAAAATATTCCTCCTGAGCTTCTTTTTGAGTTAGTAAATGTCATACCATTTCATGTCCGGTGGGCCAGAGACAGGTTTCCTTTGCTTTTGATAAGCTTACTGTCACAGTTCATAACGAAGAAAAATTATGAATTAGCAAGGCACGCATCGGCCTGATAAAGATTTTGAATATAAATTTAAAATTTATCGATAAATAAATTAGTTTATTTAATTTTCTAAAATTAAATTTAAAAGCAAATTTAACAATTTTTCAAACAGAAGCGTCTTTCAAAGCAATTAAACCATGATTGTGCGGAATTTGATAAGACATTTAACAATTTTACTACCTTTAATTATCATTGCATATTTGAATATAAATTGATAATAAGACAGCACCTGAAATTAAAAATAAGATAAAAAGTCAAAACAAATAAAAATTTTCAGTTCCATTAAAGTTGTATATATTTCAAATTCAAATCGGAAGCAATTCAGTGCTTGCTAATAAGTTCCCTATTAAGATAGCGAAAAAAATAGCATGTTTAATAATTTATAAGGAAATAATAATAAAATAGAAAACTAAAAATAATCTCAATGCTTTTTGACAAGTGCAAGAAGCATTCTCAGAGTAGTGAACAAGATGAATACAAAGGCTGTAACAAACCAGAATAATAAATTATCAAAGTAGTGGTTTTTATCTGTAGAATTTTTAACTTCATTTTGAAAAAATAAACTTTATTTTGTATATTTTTGATTGAATTTCAAATTGCAGCATTACAATGTTAGTCAATTTAAATCGTTTATTTTTAATTTTTCTAAAAAATATTAGATTTTTCATATCTTTTCAGTTATAATTGCAGGTACAACAATAATCTATTGTTTTATAATATTAAATATTGCAATTTGCCCAATGTTCAATGTTCAATCCAGTTTTCAAGTAAAGAAGGCCAACGATATCATTTCTATTTTATTTTAAATATAAATATAGTATAGTTGTTTATGATATTAAATAGTTTTTAAATAATAATTAAGATGAAAAATTAATAAACAATGAAGAATGAAGGTGTACAAATCGAACAAGAGGGTCATCATTTAATTTGTATTAAAAAATATAAAATTTATGAATATGCAGCAAAAAATTCAAAATTGCAACGCTGGGTGAGATTGGAACAAAAATATTTATGCATCGCATTAGACTTTTAAAAAATATAAAAATTGAATGATATTTAATGTAAATATTACAAGCAAACTAACTTTAAACGAGACCCTTAAAGCTAGAGTATATTTTCGTTTATTAATTAAATTCAAACTTGAACTATAGAAATATTATATATTGAATTTATCTTTTTCGTCATTCTATTATAGAACTTTAAGGTCCAAAAAATGGATTTATTTTGTTAATAAACTTGTTCAATGCCCTTTTCGACATGCGGTTACGTGTGCGGCGATGTAGAGAGAGATTCGAATGAATATACATTTATAAATGCATTAACAATAAGTGCTATGAAATGTAATTTTTTATTGTTTTTTTATATCATTGATTTAACTTCTTTAAATATGCTCAATTCTTGCTAATAATTTAAATGATTTCCTACATTATTTTGATGTTTAACTCTATCAATCCATTTCATTTTGTTTAAATTGAATTTTTATTATTTTTTTGTCTTAGTTTTTTATTTTAAAATACTAATCCGTAAAAGTTCAATGGGGAATAAGAAAATATACCAAGATTTATAATTATTAATTGTTATCTTGATATAAGTATATTTGCAAATTTAATTGTTAAGAAATTTTTATTGTTTATCAGCAAAAAAAAATTCTGCCGAATCATTCATTATATAGCTGGTTATTGTTTAAAATTAGTTACTTTATAAACTTTTAATAAGCGTTTTTTAACGAACAGTGAATGGCGTTAGCATAGGAGAAGAAAATATGTGATATAATTTATAAACTTAAGATTTTTAAAAGTATTTCTACTTTCAATTTGTAAAATTATACAATTTAAAAAAATGTTATTATAGGAATTAAGCTCCGCTTTTAGAATGCATAGTCTTGAAATCTCAGATATAATTGCTTTTATTTTCCGGTGTATAATATCTTAACTAAATATTTTTATTTGCATTTAATGTAAGTAGCCCTGAAGTTAATGGAACATCATCCTTAGCTAACCTGTTCATATAAAAACTGGAAGGTGCTAATTTAGTGATGTCATATTTTCAAATATTTATTTTGCTTCATTAATAATTGATGTGACATCGCAAAAAGATTTATTTATATAATCTCTTGAAATTCAATTAAATATTGTTGAGAAAAAACCCAAAACGTTTTATGCTTAGAAATTATACATTTTTAATCAAAACAATTGTGCCGATTATTTATCGCTATTTCTAAAATTAAATACAAAATAATTATGAAATGCTAAGATGAAAACTTACAAATAGCTAGTGGGCCAAAAATTACATTATGCCTCACGAGAGCTGGCTTGGTCCATCAAAACTACACTTGAAATAAAGATCCGGAAGTAATATTTTTTTATGGCTACGTAACGTTTACTAAATATAAATTACAATCAAATATTATCGATGTGGGGCATTCTGTTTTCTAGGCAAAGATTATTTAAATTGTATTTTTCTGGTAATTCATCTAATTATAAATTATGAATTAATAATCTTTAAACAAATGTTTTACAAAATTGAATTAAATATCTTGCATAAATTACAGCATACAGGCGATCTTAAGGGAAACCTAAACCACTTTCTCAAGCAAATAAATACCAAAAGTAAAATGTATTCTTAATAATGAAATGGCTAAGAAACTGCAATGATAAATTAGCAACGTAACTAATTATTTATTGAGTGGTTTCATATAAACAACAAAATTAGAATATAAAATTCCAATATCAGTTTTGTCTAACATTTTTCGACAACTTTGTTGATAAAAAACAAAATGATTATAATGTAAATTTTAAACAACTATTAGCATTTATTGACGTGATTGAAGGATTAAATACTTTTAGTAAATAATGACAACGATTAGCAATCTTTATAAATAAATGGCAGTTCGGAAAAGAAGGGGCCATCAAGCCTCTCTATTCAAGGTGGTCAACATGGAGCATGGATATAAAAATTTATCACCTATTTATGCCGTCATCTTCATCTCATTTCTGCTAGAAAAAAACTCGTATAAGAGCAAAATTGCAGCGGACGCATATGCTTAATTTATCTAATAAATATTAATAAGTTGATGCCAAAATATTGTAAACAAAATACCTATTATTTAAATATGAGAACTCATTCCGGAAATTAATATAAAAAAGCCGTAAAATTCTTTTAAAGAAAGATTAATGTGAGCGATAAATTAATAAAAAAATAATTTCTATAATGCATATAGAGCAATTTTATTTATTTATAAAGTTTTTTAATAAACTAATTAAATTTTTAAAAAACAATCCAACTTAAATGAGTACAAATGCAAATGTTCTACAAATGATTAAATGTTGAATGCAACAAATCAGCAGTTAATAAATTGAACCGAACCAAAACTGGCGTAAAATGACTGTCGGCCAAATAATTTTATTACATTCATCAGATTCTTATAGATAAACAAGAGAAGCATGTTAGACTCTGATGTAAAGCTTTAGCAAAATAAATGAAATATTTTAAGTAATGTAAAATTAATAAATCGTTATCAAAAGAAATACTTAATATAGAATAAGATTTATTATAATAATTTTTATTTTAAGAATGCGTTGCATGCATGAGAGCTCCAGCGCAATTCTACGCCACTTGTGGTCATGTTACTCTCGCTATCATGTTTGTTGGGCGAATGCCTCGGCGCGGGTACCGTACAACAATTTATTAAGCATCATTTATTAATTTGAAAAAGTTTTATAGTTTGTCGAGCGCTAAAAGCTAAATGAAGATTCCAAAATTTAATTTAAATAAAAAAGTATTTCATATGTTATAATTTTTAATTACCCTAAAAAGGCCTCTTTAATACCCTACTAAATCTTAAACCATCTAACATTAAATTTTATAGAAAAAAATATCAATACAATTATCATAATTATTTCTAAATGTGAATTGCAATAGCAAAATAAAAATGAATAGTTTAAATATTACATTTAACAATAATTTAATAAATATATTATAACAACAAATTTATAACATCACAACATAAGAATTTTTCAAAATTAATTTTATATCATTTATAGAATTAAAAGTTGTTTACAATATGATTACAGTTTATACGATTTACTATTTTAGTATTAAGTATTTTTTAGATTATCAATTGTTATTAACCTCTTGTGCTCTTTGTGCTCGGTCGTTTCTATTGGCCACCATCTGTTGAAAAAACTCCAGGTATAAATTTTTGTCATATTTAATGCAGGGCTTTAATAATGTGATAGAAAATTTTTTATTTTTAGGATGTTTATTTAAATTTATTAATTATCCATTTATACTATTGTTGTTTACTTTTTAACTTTTTTTTGTGAAAACAACAAAGACACTAAAAATTGGGTGTATTTATTTTATTTAAAACAATAAATGTCAAAAATACACACTATCAACAAGAGAGCGCAAGCAAAAAACAGGAAAATAATTTTAGAAATAAAAACTGAAAAAAAATTTAAAAAATTAAACATATTTATTTTATTTTGCAATTATTAATAATTTCTCAAATATCAATTTGAAAAAGTTACACTTTCGTGATGAAATTTGATATTTAATCAGTTTTATAAAATAATCTAAAAATTCAAATTTGCAATAAACCGACTACAACTAAAATACAAACTTTTTAACAAAAACTCTATTTCTTAAAATAATCAAAAATGCTTTTGCAATAATTTTTATGAAATAAATTGTTATTTAAAATTAAAAAGTCCAGCTTTCAATCGATAGTATTATTCCATGTCCTTCAAGCATGGCTATTTCAAAAAATTGTTCAACATAAATATAAGAACCATAAAATAAAAATTATTTATTTAAATCCTGATCTTTAATAAATTTAGAAATTTGCAAATGTTATATATTTTGTGTAATAAATTTTTTGTTTATTTTGCTTAGTTATTTTCTTCCATAGTGACTATTCATCAAACAAATATTCCCCCCATCCTAATCGCGCGCTCGCCGAAAATAGAAACATGCATAGATTCGAGGAAAATTCACTTGAAAACAGAATTATTAACCGAATTAATTTAAAAAGAATAGAATAAAATCAAAACTTAAAAATAAAAGGCTAAAATAACAAAAAATAAAAATAACTATTAAAAAGCTATTACCACAGTAAAAGAAACTATGATAAAAATCAAAATTGGATTTAATGGCAAATTTCAACGCATTAATTAACTTCTAAGCACTGGACAAAAATCGGAAGCTGTTAAATTTTAGGATCAATAAATCCGGAGTGTGAAGACGATTTAGTGATAGCCACATTGTACAAGTCGAGTGGTTGTTTCTAAAAAAAAATTAACATTTTTTATTAAATCTTAAATTTCTTTAAATTAAACCCAAAATAACAATTATATTTACTAAATAAATTATAAGTGATTTCAATTTTTCAATAAAATAGTTATTAATAAATATGTACAATGCATAGATTCGAGGAAAGTTCTTATTAAATTGAATAAATTTAAAAGGATTGTTACAGCATTGATCATGGTTTTCATAAATCAATTTAATATACTTAATAATTAAACAAATTGCTAACAGCATAAAAAACTTTTTGTTAATTAATCTAGCGTTTAGCATAAACGTCGCAAGTGTTATAACCTAAAATTTTGTCAAAACAGCACAAAGAAAAATAAATGTCTTTGTTTGATAATGTGAAATTGTTGTTTAAAAATTGCAACAAAAAAAACATTTAAACAAGCAGACTCGCAAATACGATGACCGAATATAAGCGAAAACTTACAAGAAAATTTTATAATAAAATAACTCAAATAATAAAAATTAAATATTTAACTGCATAATTGATAATAAAATGGTTCAGACATGAAATCTTTTTATGAGGGGTAGGAATTCTAATGTCAAATTATGCTGTATAATTCAGATTGGGTTGAATACACTCGTAATTCAATATAAATTGATATTTTAAAAATAAATGAAATGTGAGTTGGGATACTAGCTTGACTGCGGGGGCATGAGAGAGCTCTAATGACAAAACTGGTCTGTTCAAGCTATGAGGAGTTCACACGGCTCGTGAAGTTGCAAAAATAATATCAGATTTATTAATTTCCACCAACAATAAAAATTTCTTAAACATATTTAAATGTATTCAAATTTAAAAATAATTAACTCTAATAAAAAACACAATAAACAATAAAATATTGCCCAATAAATAATAAAATAAATTATCAAAAAAATTCAATATGCTCAAAAAACTGCAGATTTTTTAACAAGGGCTTGTTAAAGGAAGAGTTCAGCATATGAAGAAGAAATAAACCATTTATTTGTTGCTGCAAAATTTTGCCAATTTATTGTAATAAAATTTTAAATATTTGTAAGACGATTAATTATTAAATGCAACTACCGTATTTCATAGGCCTAAACAATTAATGGCAAAATTTAAATATCATACATTCCAAGGAAAGCAACTGCCGCGTTGTCTTTAGATAGCACTTAAAAATTTGAAGATTAATTAAATCTCCGATACATATTAAAAAGTCTCACACATAATATTTAGTATTTATTTTTTTTGAATTTTATATGTCAAAAATGTTATTAAAATAAATATTTAAAAAAATTTATTTATAAATATTAACCAAATATATCCTTTGTTAGGTGTAAATTACATACAAATAAACTGCATTATGTATTAAATTATTGATGTCAACCCTAGGTGTTTATTGTAACTGTATTCAACAAAAAGCACTGGAACTTCAATGCTCAATATTGTTAAATAGTCGCTACATGTACAAATATACGCTAGCATTTGCTTGTTAAAAATGTTTTCTTAAATAATTTTAGTTTTATAGCCGATGCCCTAACACGATTGTTGGCTCGTTAAGACCTAAACCGGAACACAACGCGGTGGCTGGAAGATACTTTACAGTAAGTAAAAGTAAAACTTTATATTCAAGATCAAAATAAATTAATATACCAAAATAATTGAATATTTATAAAGAAAGTAATCATTAAAATAATTTTTTAATTTGATTAAAATAAATTAATATACCAAAATAATTGAATATTTATAAAGAAAGTAATCATTAAAACAATTTTTTAATTTGATTAATATTAAATTTACCAGAATAATCTGAATACAATACAAAAACCTATGTATGTTGAAAAACTTGCGAGTTTCAGGTTGTCACTCCCATTTGTGGTTCGCCAGTTGCGACACATGCACTATTTTTTTAAAAATTTAGAATTTTACATAAGCAATAATAATCGGAAAAACACCCATCAATTGATTGGTCCGGATTGAACAGGCAAGCAGTAACGCCTGCAATCTTTAAATATAAAAAACACATTTTGAACAAAATAGTCAAAAAATATCGTTATCGAAATAAATGTCAGCCTAAAACAAAAACATACAAATTTTAAAACAAGTTATAACCAAAAAAATAATAAATATTTGAACATGCAAACACCGTAAAAATAACGTTAAAAATGAAAATTTCAAAAATTTTGATTTTCCAGCGCACTGGGGACATGAAAGTTTGAAAAAAAAAACCAACAACCAATGGACTAATAGATACCTAAAAATGAAATTATATTTAATTAACAACAAAAATTATTTAATAAATGAAAAATAACAACTCTAAGGGAAAACTGGCCAAAATACTAAAGAAATTTCATTTTCGAATACCAATAAGGTTCTAGAAAATTATAAACAAAAAGTTCTCACAAAGTGTATTTTAGAAACCACATAAATACAAATCATTTTAGTTATTATGAATAATTCAAAATAAACAATCTCGATTAAATAACTTACCTAAAAAATGTAAAGGGTTAAACAAGTTGATGATAAATCAAATTTTGCCAAATGAGTGAGCCTTCAACAAGATTGATCGTTCGAAAGCAAGAATCGGGTGATCAGATTGATTTTGCTGTCAATAACATGATATTTTAAAATTGTAATTATGTTGTAATTAACTATGTCAGAGTTCTGCAAGATGCGCCCCAATTTGCAAAATCTTTTATAACAAAGACTTAAACTAAGAGTTCATTGAAAACTGATTTTTATTATGATAATAAGCAGGAACAAGCAACATAAATGGCGCAAATTGAAGCAACAAATATAAATCTCATTTAAAAAAGCCAAAGCGGCACACAATGCAAACTGAAAGGAAAGTTTGCGCAGCTTTGTAAGACCTGTTTAAACTAAAAATATTGTTTAATATAACAAAAATCTGAAATATATGCGCTTACATAACAAAAAGATTAAATAAGAACCGAAAATAAATTAAAAATGCTCAAACATAAAATAAAATCAGAAACAAAAACATATTTTAAAATACAAAAATTAATGACCCAACCTGACAAAATGAAGTTATTTACCACTTTATAAAAAATAGATTTTAAAATGCAATTATCGAGGTTGATTTATGGATTTTTTTATTAAAGCCAACGAGCAGGGAGCAGCCGTTGGACCCTCGACAGCATCGCACACTACGATGAGGCCGCAGTTCAGACGCGACTGGCAAAAAATGGTGCGTTTTCAACGAATTTTCAACAGATATTAGAATCAAATTTCCGATTTTCAGCAATTCCAACGGACAATTAAACCAAAGACGGAGCAGCAACAAAAGTTTCGACGGCCGACTTCGACTTTGTTCCGCCACCAGAAGCAACTACGCGCACGTACCGCCATATTTAGACAAAAAAATAACTAATTTTTTAGATAAAGTTTAAAGGATCAATATTAAATTGAATTGCCGAATTCAAACAAAACGTATTAATTACTTATTTTTATGTCGCTAAGCACTCACTCATTGCAACAATGCCGTTTTTCATTTTGCTTGGGCGCGAGTTTTGTAACATTAGTTGTATAGCATGTTTAATTTAACTTTGTTTTATATGCTGATTGGTAATTTAATTGAATTTTAAGTGTTTTCTACTAAATATAATGTTTATTTGTTTTTATTACATAAAAAATAACTTTTGAATATTTTGCTGTCTATAATATTTCAGCTTAAACCGCCAGTTTTTTTTTGTCCGTCTTGTAACTCCGGTGCCCAAAACCAACATTCTCATTGCACCATAAATCAATCGTTTTTTAAAAGAGCTGCTTTTTTGAGTGTGGATACTCACAAAACTTGATTCTGACGACTGATAAAAAAATATTTTTTGATAAGAACTGTTTATTGTTTTATAGCAATTCGGCGATCATTATTTAATTAATTTTACTGCGCAATTTTTGAAGTATGTACCAAAATGTTTAAGAGGCGGGTCGCTTATAATAGATCACTTTCTAATGATGGTTTAATTTCTGGCTTTTAGCTTATACTCATACTTAAGCTATGTCAAAATACACTTTTTTTTTGTTGATGATTTTAAAGCAGGGCGGGCTATCGGCGATGCCGATAGGCGCCGCCGAGCAAATTTTTAAAGGGCAATTTTGTTAAGAAATTTCCGACTTTAAAAGCCAATTTTTGCGGTTAGAATTTCAATTTCTGAAATTTTTTGAGGCCTTGGAATTTCGATTTCCGCAATTTATTCAGGCCACGGAATTTCGATTTCCGAAATTTTCTTGAAGTGTCGGCGCCCATCTCTGGTATGTTCTTTTAAATATAATTCATTACCGACTCAAATACCAAATAAGATTAATGCTGTGTTCAATCGACTAATAATTAATATTAAATTAGAAGTAATTAAAGAAAAAACTGATTTTACTGCTACATTTAAAAACGAATAATAAAACAAATATAAAACTTAAATCTATGATATTTTACAAGAAAATGTCACAGACCCTTCAAAAAACTTCTTTAAAAATAATGTTTTAGCATTAAAGTTGTTAAAAGAAAAACAAAATTGTCAGTTTTTTAATAATGTCTTCAACTTAAAACATTATTTTTAATTCTTTATTGTTGTGTGTAAAGGGTGTAAGTCTTAAACCAAAAGTAATAATTATAAAAAAACAGATAAAACAAAAATTAATAATCACTGCTTTGGCTGGCACATCAAAATTATCACGTTATAGACCAAACGCTGTCTCTGTCTTCGATGAGCGAACTCTACAGGAATGATACGTATGGCGGCAACAATATTGCATGAAGGAAAATGAAATTTAAATTTAGAGGTAATTTTAATTTGTAGTTTTATATTCTATTAAGTTTTATCTGTCTGTTATTAGTATGTGCATTTTTTTATACTGAGTAATGAATTTATAGTTGATTTAGCTTTACATATTATTATTATATATAAATTGTATAAATTATAAAAGCATCATTAAACTTACACCTAATAAAATGAATTAACTTTATGCATATGATGCTGATGGCAGGTCCGGTATGGCTTCCCGAATAATTTAATACGCATGCTATTATTTAATTTATTTAATAAACTCAAAACTTATTGTTCTAATATTTAAATATTTTTTCATTCGATAGAGCGGCACTCCGTTTCCAAACAAATGCGACGTCAAAATGCAATTCCCGCCAACACCATTCATAGCCTGAAAAGTTTGGTCTAAATAAATGTCAATAGCAATCTAACTATATTTGTAAAGAGAGACTTATTTATAAAACAAATATATTTATTATACTATTTATCTATCAAAAAATGTTTAAGCCTATATAATTAACTAAAAACAAACACCAAGAAAAAATAATTGTGGTATTTTTATGTAAAGATCTTTAAAATCACAATTAATTATTATCTGACAACATTCTGGGCGCTATCCAGCTCTGATGTTTATTTTTATTGTATCGGAATATTAAGAAACGAGCAAGAATCTTGGAGGCCAGTATCTGGAGGCGCAGGCTTTCACGGATTTTGTAACTTGATGAAAAATAATTAAAATCTTGCGCCGGGCATTTTATGTTTCTTTAAAAAATTAACCTGATTTTTATTTTAAATAAAAATATGCGTTTATTTGATTGAAATTAAATAAATAAAAAATTTTAAAAAATAAAATAAAAGGAAGAACGATGAGGAATAAACTTGAAAAGATCTCGCCGACATGTCAAGAAAACTATACAAAATATCAGAGCTAACGAGAATATTCAAAGTACAAAAACAAGAAAAGCCTCGCAAACAAATTAAATTAAAGTATTTATATCAACATGCATATAAAGTATTTTTGTTAATATAATACAAAATTAAAAATTAAATATATGTTTACTAGAATTGGTAATGTTATTTAATATTGAAAAAATACTGTATTGTAACAGACGCTGCAATTGTTTTTGAGACATTAAAACGTTGCCGTATAGTTTTTATTTTATATTTTAATTAGGTACTTAAAAAATGAATATGATTTTTAAAATTCGATTCCAATTACTTTTAGAAAATGAAGCTTGGTAATGTCATCATATCTCTCTCAATGGGTTATGCGTCTTATATTTAAAAATGATTTGTCCCAGAAATGACGATCAGAGTAAAGGCAGTGAAGTATATCATGGAACTTTGTACATCTGTGATTATCAAATACCAAATATATAAACAACATTTTTTAAATAAGCTTCTATAAAGTCCTATTCATTAAAGTTTATATATTTTAGCATTTACTGAATGACGTCATGTTAGCGTTTCGTGCTAGGTCCGATTTTCGTGGCATTTTTTATTCGGTTATAGTTATAAAACTTAAAATTATTGTTTTTCTAATTTTTAAAAAGAATTTTGGGTCTAACAAATATTTGAAAAATTTAGCTTGATTACACTCGTTTATTGATATTTTTTTAAAAACAAAAATAGCAATGTGTGACCGATAATTGATTATTTATATTTGTGATGATGTCGTAATTTTGAAAGTAGACTTTTTAATGTTAATTTTTGATTTTCGCTAATTAATATAAGTAATATGCAAATAGATGATTTGTTTTTTTAGTTGAATTTCTTTATTCATTTAAATAAAGATGCGATGTAAATATCCAATTTTTTGCTATAATTGTTTCTTTATTTATTTAATTTGCATTATTTTTGCACGCATATACGGAAAATTTTGCGCGCGCTTTCCGATATTTTTGAAGATTTTGTTTTGCTTCACCCTCTAGTATTGTTATTAATATTTTTTCGTTTTTCTGTTTTTTGTCCTTTTGATGGTTTTTTACTATAATAATCAAAGCCTGCATTTTCTTTTTTTTAGTACACATTTTACTTTACCATTCTTTTACTTGTACGTGTGCGGTTTAGCTTTACCTTCAAGTGTCTAAATAAAACCATTTATTAAAATTTTTTTAGTTAATTAAAAACAAACTTTATGGCATGACAGGCTTTAACTTATTTATTTATTTTATGCGAAGTAGCCAGAAATACTTGCACATTACACCGGAGCGTCTGCACACCCGCAGGCGGTCCCCAATTTGCAGGCGCCTCGGCCCTATATTTCTATCGCCATTTCATCATTGTGATGCATAACTTTGCTTTGATTTAACTGATGGTTTTAGTATTTTGTTTGTAGAAAATATTTATTTTGTGTTTTCAAAACTTGATTTAATAATTTTGCACATTTAGATTTCATTTGTTTTTTGAAAATTTAATTTTTTCTGTTTTATCTTTGTTATATACTGCCAGATCAAATGTTAAGTTTCATTTATTTAATTTTTATATTGGGTCTCCAAGCACTGTCCACCAATAAAATGCCTTTTTTGGATATGTAAAAAAAATCATGCGCTGAAAAAGCGTTTTAATTAGACATAGTTTGATTGCGTCGAAAACTATGTAAAGTCAGGCCTTAATACAAACATTCTCGTGAATTTAAATGTTGACAAATAACATATAAAATAAATTTGAAATATTTAAATTATTATGGTGAAATATACCGAATTTGAACACGAAATAAAGATTTCGACGCCAGGAGCTTTTATTTTGTTATCAAAATTATAATAACTGAAAAGTATGAATTAATTAGAAAAATAAACAGGATTTGTATTCAGATGCCTCCGAGCGATGATGAAAAAAAGGGATGTTAAACGTTTCCGGTCGAAGCCTGCTATGTATCGGGGTCGGGGAAGCAGGGCTGTGTCGAAACTAAAAAGAAAGTCGAAATCGAAAATCGAAAAAAAAAAATATCGAAATCGAATGTAAATTGAAATTTTTTTTTATGTGACAAAAAATATTTTATTAAAATAATTTATTTTAATAAATTATTGTTTGATAAATCGTCATTTTTTGCTGCCGTGGCCCTTCTTAGGCTTAAAGCTTTTGGTTGGGTGGGGAGGGGGTCGGTGGTCAAAGCTGCAGAAAAAATAGGCAAAACCTAAAAATCCCATCCCTATGATGAATTATTCAAAAATTCATCTTTTGCACGCATTTTAATTTAAAAAATCTTTGGTTATATAAGCCAATTTTGTAAAAAGTTCAATAAATTTTTTGTCAAAAAGTACGCAAGACCACAGCTAAACCCTCGAAAAAAATGAATTTTGTCACTCAATGATGCCATCTCTAGGGGTGTATGCTAACCCCGACCTCGAGTCGGGGATGGGGTTCGGGGTCGGGGTTTTTCGGGGTTAGAAGTGTCGGGGTCGGGGAAAACCCCGAAAAATGGCCTAAATTTGTTGGGTCGGGGTCGGGGACGGGATCGGGGTGACAACCCTACTTTAAATATTTGTTTAGATTATAAGCATTTGTTTTGGTTACTTCTTTCCCAAAGAGTAAAACAGCCAAAAAATCATCCAAGATGTTCCAAGCTGTCAATCTTGCTCTTGTTATTTGTGCTAAAACCGAAACATCCAAAACTCTCGCTTCATTTCCTTGGACAGCAACTTTTCTTCTATTGTTAATACGCCACAATTCAAGTTCAATGTCACTTAATTGATTACACTATTCATTTAGGTATAATTTTTCCGATAATTAATAAAAATTTGTAAAGTGTGACATACATACTGGAGAACACGCCGATTAGTATAGTGAATAATTTTGTTAGAATAACATTATCAATCTCCCTTCCTTCCACGTTGCGAGTTGCAATTATAAATTATAAATATTAGAAGGTTTTAAATTGGGTATGACTTTTACCTTTTTATTCGTTAATCTCTAATTTTAAACCTTTTTGTAAGTTATCAATTTAAGGTAGCATAATTAGAATTTTTAATAAAATTTAGTTTTTTAACTAAAAGAAATGCCACTTTACCCGCTTGCCAAGTGGATTTCCATGAAGCTTCTGATTGGGACTCGTACCTAGGCTGTTGATCAAATTGTAGTTGAGCACATTTTATTTATATTTTAAATTTTAGTTACAATTTTATTTATGCAATATTATTATAATTGATGGTTTCTGTTTGATCCGTACTTATCCTCATTTCAATTTACCAAAGCATGTTTCCATTATTTTTTTTGAGAAAATTAGTTGTTAGTTTTTACAATTTGTTAATTATAATTGAATGAATAATTTGTTCATTGGAATATTCGTGCATTTTTTACACCACTATTGCTATATGTAAGTTTAAATAAGTTTTGTTTTTCTTTCTATTTAGGTAAAACAATAATGTTTATGAAAATTATGGTTCTTTTAAATTTATTTAAACATTACTTTTATTCCTTTTTTTTCTTACGCATTAAATGTTTTTTTATTTTTTGAATTGTGAAAATTTAATTGATTATTTTTATATGATTTACTGTTTATTTGGTTAAAACAACTTTTTTTTCAAATTTCTCTATTAAACATTTTGGGCTAAAATTTTGAATTTTTATTAATGTTTATAACATTTTTTAATGAGCCATTATTTATATCGAGTTTTACCTTCATTTTTATTGTCGAGAAAAAGCAAATTATTAATTTTAAATTATTATTTTCATGTATTTATCGTTGCAAAAACCTTTAATCGAAAGATGAACACTGGCTGAGCACGGTTCAAACATCAAAATTATAATAGGTTTCTATTTTAAACAAATTTTGTAAAACATTTTGGCGGTCAAAACACCTTTTAATAAATACTTTAATTAAATTTAAACGCTTAAAATCTCTTAGTAGAATTGTAGAAAAAAAACAAAATTATAATAGGTTTCTATTTTAAACAAATTTTGTAAAACATTTTGGCGGTCAAATTAATTAAATTAAACGCTTAAAATCTCTTAGTAGAATTGTAGAAAAAAAACAAAATTATAATAGGTTTCTATTTTAAACAAATTTTGTAAAACATTTTGGCGGTCAATAAACCTTTTAATAAATACTTTAATTAAATTTAAATGCTTAAAAATCTCTTAGTAGAATTGTAGAAAAAAAACGAAATTATAATAGGTTTCTATTTTAAACAAATTTTGTAAAACATTTTGGCGGTCAATAAACCTTTTAATAAATACTTTAATTAAATTTAAACGCTTAAAAATCTCTTAGTAGAATTGTAGAAAAAAAACGAAATTATAATAGGTTTCTATTTTGAACAAATTTTGTAAAACATTTTGGCGGTCAAAAAACCTTTTAATAAATACTTTAATTAAATTTAAACGCTTAAAAATCTCTTAGTAGAATTGTAGAAAAAAAACAAAATTATAATAGGTTTCTATTTTAAACAAATTTTGTAAAACATTTTGGCGGTCAATAAACCTTTTAATAAATACTTTAATTAAATTTAAATGCTTAAAAATCTCTTAGTAGAATTGTAGAAAAAAAACGAAATTATAATAGGTTTCTATTTTAAACAAATTTTGTAAAACATTTTGGCGGTCAATAAACCTTTTAATAAATACTTTAATTAAATTTAAACGCTTAAAAATCTCTTAGTAGAATTGTAGAAAAAAAACAAAATTATAATAGGTTTCTATTTTAAACAAATTTTGTAAAACATTTTGGCGGTCAATAAACCTTTTAATAAATACTTTAATTAAATTTAAACGCTTAAAATCTCTTAGTAGAATTGTAGAAAAAAAACAAAATTATAATAGGTTTCTATTTTAAACAAATTTTGTAAAACATTTTGGCGGTCAAATTAATTAAATTAAACGCTTAAAATCTCTTAGTAGAATTGTAGAAAAAAAACAAAATTATAATAGGTTTCTATTTTAAACAAATTTTGTAAAACATTTTGGCGGGCAATAAACCTTTTAATAAATACTTTAATTAAATTTAAATGCTTAAAAATCTCTTAGTAGAATTGTAGAAAAAAAACGAAATTATAATAGGTTTCTATTTTAAACAAATTTTGTAAAACATTTTGGCGGTCAATAAACCTTTTAATAAATACTTTAATTAAATTTAAACGCTTAAAAATCTCTTAGTAGAATTGTAGAAAAAAAACGAAATTATAATAGGTTTCTATTTTGAACAAATTTTGTAAAACATTTTGGCGGTCAAAAAACCTTTTAATAAATACTTTAATTAAATTTAAACGCTTAAAAATCTCTTAGTAGAATTGTAGAAAAAAAACAAAATTATAATAGGTTTCTATTTTAAACAAATTTTGTAAAACATTTTGGCGGTCAATAAACCTTTTAATAAATACTTTAATTAAATTTAAATGCTTAAAAATCTCTTAGTAGAATTGTAGAAAAAAAACGAAATTATAATAGGTTTCTATTTTAAACAAATTTTGTAAAACATTTTGGCGGTCAATAAACCTTTTAATAAATACTTTAATTAAATTTAAACGCTTAAAAATCTCTTAGTAGAATTGTAGAAAAAAAACGAAATTATAATAGGTTTCTATTTTAAACAAATTTTGTAAAACATTTTGGCGGTCAATAAACCTTTTAATAAATACTTTAATTAAATTTAAACGCTTAAAAATCTCTTAGTAGAATTGTAGAAAAAAACGAAATTATAATAGGTTTCTATTTTAAACAAATTTTGTAAAACATTTTGGCGGTCAAAAAACCTTTTAATAAATACTTTAATTAAATTTAAACGCTTAAAAATCTCTTAGTAGAATTGTAGAAAAAAAACGAAACTATAATAGGTTTCTATTTTAAACAAATTTTGTAAAACATTTTGGCGGTCAAAAAGCCTTTTAAAAAATACTTTAATTAAATTTAAACGCTTAAAATCTCTTAGTAGAATTGTAGAAAAAAACGAAATTATAATAGGTTTCTATTTTAAACAAATTTTGTAAAACATTTTGGCGGTCAAAAAGCCTTTTAAAAAATACTTTAATTAAATTTAAACGCTTAAAATCTCTTAGTAGAATTGTAGAAAAAAACGAAATTATAATAGGTTTCTATTTTAAACAAATTTTGTAAAACATTTTGGCGGTCAATAAACCTTTTAATAAATACTTTAATTAAATTTAAACGCTTAAAAATCTCTTAGTAGAATTGTAGAAAAAAAACGAAATTATAATAGGTTTCTATTTTGAACAAATTTTGTAAAACATTTTGGCGGTCAAAAAACCTTTTAATAAATACTTTAATTAAATTTAAACGCTTAAAAATCTCTTAGTAGAATTGTAGAAAAAAAACAAAATTATAATAGGTTTCTATTTTAAACAAATTTTGTAAAACATTTTGGCGGTCAATAAACCTTTTAATAAATACTTTAATTAAATTTAAATGCTTAAAAATCTCTTAGTAGAATTGTAGAAAAAAAACGAAATTATAATAGGTTTCTATTTTAAACAAATTTTGTAAAACATTTTGGCGGTCAATAAACCTTTTAATAAATACTTTAATTAAATTTAAACGCTTAAAAATCTCTTAGTAGAATTGTAGAAAAAAAACGAAATTATAATAGGTTTCTATTTTAAACAAATTTTGTAAAACATTTTGGCGGTCAATAAAGCCTTTTAATAAATACTTTAATTAAATTTAAACGCTTAAAATCTCTTAGTAGAATTGTAGAAAAAAACGAAATTATAATAGGTTTCTATTTTAAACAAATTTTGTAAAACATTTTGGCGGTCAAAAAACCTTTTAATAAATACTTTAATTAAATTTAAACGCTTAAAAATCTCTTAGTAGAATTGTAGAAAAAAAACGAAAATTATAATAGGTTTCTATTTTAAACAAATTTTGTAAAACATTTTGGCGGTCAAAAAGCCTTTTAAAAAATACTTTAATTAAATTTAAACGCTTAAAATCTCTTAGTAGAATTGTAGAAAAAAAACGAAATTATAATAGGTTTCTATTTTAAACAAATTTTGTAAAACATTTTGGCGGTCAATAAACCTTTTAATAAATACTTTAATTAAATTTAAATGCTTAAAAATCTCTTAGTAGAATTGTAGAAAAAAAACGAAATTATAATAGGTTTCTATTTTAAACAAATTTTGTAAAACATTTTGGCGGTCAATAAACCTTTTAATAAATACTTTAATTAAATTTAAACGCTTAAAAATCTCTTAGTAGAATTGTAGAAAAAAAACGAAATTATAATAGGTTTCTAT
This sequence comes from Globodera pallida, assembly GCA_020449905.1. Lineage (NCBI taxonomy): Eukaryota > Metazoa > Nematoda > Chromadorea > Rhabditida > Heteroderidae > Globodera > Globodera pallida. Next base: position 183,058 of record JAIXHY010000021.1, on the reverse strand, counting down.
TTTAAACAAATTTTGTAAAACATTTTGGCGGTCAATAAACCTTTTAATAAATACTTTAATTAAATTTAAACGCTTAAAAATCTCTTAGTAGAATTGTAGAAAAAAACGAAATTATAATAGGTTTCTATTTTAAACAAATTTTGTAAAACATTTTGGCGGTCAAAAAACCTTTTAATAAATACTTTAATTAAATTTAAACGCTTAAAAATCTCTTAGTAGAATTGTAGAAAAAAACGAAATTATAATAGGTTTCTATTTTAAACAAATTTTGTAAAACATTTTGGCGGTCAAAAAACCTTTTAATAAATACTTTAATTAAATTTAAACGCTTAAAAATCTCTTAGTAGAATTGTAGAAAAAAAACGAAACTATAATAGGTTTCTATTTTAAACAAATTTTGTAAAACATTTTGGCGGTCAAAAAGCCTTTTAAAAAATACTTTAATTAAATTTAAACGCTTAAAATCTCTTAGTAGAATTGTAGAAAAAAACGAAATTATAATAGGTTTCTATTTTAAACAAATTTTGTAAAACATTTTGGCGGTCAAAAAACCTTTTAATAAATACTTTAATTAAATTTAAACGCTTAAAAATCTCTTAGTAGAATTGTAGAAAAAAAACAAAATTATAATAGGTTTCTATTTTAAACAAATTTTGTAAAACATTTTGGCGGTCAAAAAGCCTTTTAAAAAATACTTTAATTAAATTTAAACGCTTAAAATCTCTTAGTAGAATTGTAGAAAAAAAACGAAATTATAATAGGTTTCTATTTTAAACAAATTTTGTAAAACATTTTGGCGGTCAAAAAACCTTTTAATAAATACTTTAATTAAATTTAAACGCTTAAAAATCTCTTAGTAGAATTGTAGAAAAAAACGAAATTATAATAGGTTTCTATTTTAAACAAATTTTGTAAAACATTTTGGCGGTCAAAAAACCTTTTAATAAATACTTTAATTAAATTTAAACGCTTAAAAATCTCTTAGTAGAATTGTAGAAAAAAAACGAAACTATAATAGGTTTCTATTTTAAACAAATTTTGTAAAACATTTTGGCGGTCAAAAAGCCTTTTAAAAAATACTTTAATTAAATTTAAACGCTTAAAATCTCTTAGTAGAATTGTAGAAAAAAACGAAATTATAATAGGTTTCTATTTTAAACAAATTTTGTAAAACATTTTGGCGGTCAAAAAACCTTTTAATAAATACTTTAATTAAATTTAAACGCTTAAAAATCTCTTAGTAGAATTGTAGAAAAAAAACAAAATTATAATAGGTTTCTATTTTAAACAAATTTTGTAAAACATTTTGGCGGTCAAAAAGCCTTTTAAAAAATACTTTAATTAAATTTAAACGCTTAAAATCTCTTAGTAGAATTGTAGAAAAAAACGAAATTATAATAGGTTTCTATTTTAAACAAATTTTGTAAAACATTTTGGCGGTCAAAAAGCCTTTTAAAAAATACTTTAATTAAATTTAAACGCTTAAAATCTCTTAGTAGAATTGTAGAAAAAAAACGAAACTATAATAGGTTTCTATTTTAAACAAATTTTGTAAAACATTTTGGCGGTCAAAAAGCCTTTTAAAAAATACTTTAATTAAATTTAAACGCTTAAAATCTCTTAGTAGAATTGTAGAAAAAAAACGAAATTATAATAGGTTTCTATTTTAAACAAATTTTGTAAAACATTTTGGCGGTCAAAAAGCCTTTTAAAAAATACTTTAATTAAATTTAAACGCTTAAAATCTCTTAGTAGAATTGTAGAAAAAAAACGAAATTATAATAGGTTTCTATTTTAAACAAATTTTGTAAAACATTTTGGCGGTCAAAAAACCTTTTAATAAATACTTTAATTAAATTTAAACGCTTAAAAATCTCTTAGTAGAATTGTAGAAAAAAAACGAAATTATAATAGGTTTCTATTTTAAACAAATTTTGTAAAACATTTTGGCGGTCAAAAAGCCTTTTAAAAAATACTTTAATTAAATTTAAACGCTTAAAATCTCTTAGTAGAATTGTTGAAAAAAAAACAAAATAACTAATTTATATTAAAACTCAACTTCCCATTCTTAATGCTCCGTCCGGACAAGATGAAATGCATTTATGTATGCAGGTCTAATCCAATGCTAAGCAATAAGAAATGTTGCCTAGCCCAGCAACATGACCAATATGGGCTGATTGTCTACTTTTAATAATTCAAATCATTAAACTATTAATAACTTTACAAATGCGCTGAAAAGAATTCAAAATAAATAAATTAGTAAAATGTAAAAATGTTGGTATAAAAGTCTTATGATATATGTCTATTAAACTTAAGGGAAAATTTGCGGCTAATGTTGAAGATTTCAAAATTTGATAAATATGTTCATCCAATTCTTATTAATACCAGTTAAAAACAGTTCAAAGACAACCACTCTACTTTTAGTAAACAAAATTATAATACAAATAAAACAATAGCGGTTGGCTCGTTAATATTGACTGAATGCACTATTAAATCATAGAAAAAATATGAGGCATATTTTTAATGTATAAAATGTGTGATTCTAGATCAAGAAAGCCAGTATTAATGGCTATAGAACTCTATAACGGACCTCTAACTTGGCAGCGCGTCATTTAATTTATTAATAATTACCTAATGAAAGATATAAACCTAAAGTTTTATTCCAATAAATATAAAGATTATTTATTCTATATAATAAAATTGTTTACCAAAATTATGCATCTATTATTGTAAAAGGCATTTCTAATAACAAAACAATTTGCAATTTGTAAAATAAAGGTATTTTAAACACTTTAATTTAAACGAGATTCCTCATATCTTTAGTTTATTCATTTTTCTAAATAATAATTTTTGGTGAATTTTATTAAATTTGTATCAAACCGTCCACCATATTAGTGTTTGTATTCTAAAATTGATTAAATCAGCTATGCCCACATTGAACATTTTACTTAATTAAAAAAAAATGTATTTACATTTTACATAATATATTAAACTAACTGAATATTTACATTTTTTTTAATCAGTCAGCCGGTTATTTGATATATTCAGATTAAAAACATAAAAAATATAGTATGCTTAAATATCTAAACATCAAAGTTTATTATCAACAACCAAAAATTCACTTTCATTTAATTTATTATATATAATTATAAAAAATGGTAAATATTTATACTTGCAAAAATCCTAAATTTTAAATATTTTTGATGACAATTCAAATCAAATATTCTTTTTTTCCCAGCAAATTGGGTGAATATTTATAATTGTAACTTTGTTCAAAGTTGAATGATCTTAATTTTAGTGTCATAAATGTAGAAAAAAAATTAGCTGCTTTTTTAAAAATCAAAAAGTTATAATCATTTATCGAAAAAAAATAAAAAAAATGCTCCCAAAAAAGCTGCCTGACTTCCTTATCGATTTAAGTGGTTTGGTTATTGCATCAAGTTTATATAAAAAAATGCTGGAATAAAAATTAATCCTGAATAAAATATTTAAATAAAATAACTCATTAATGAGTAAAAAATAGTAAAAAATTTTTAATAACGCTTAACGCCGGTTCGTCAAAAATAAAACAAATAATTACATTAATATAAAATAAAAATTTTAAAAAATATTTGAGAAACATGACATAAATCGGCTGTCTAATCTTATTTGTAGTCAAAATGTTAAAAATAGACTACCTAATTAATAAATACCCCGATTAAATACATTTATTCTAAGAAATAAAACTCAACAAATAGTGATCAGACAGAAATAAATTAAATCAACCAATAATATTAAACTAAACTTTCTTGTTTATTAAACAAAAAAGTTTATATTCAAGCATTTACGGAACAAGCGAATAAAGCAAACTTTTTGCACTTCGAAATTTAAATCAAATATGAAAATATTTGAATTAAAAATTTATTCAAAAAATGAAAAAAATGCAATTTCATAAAGATTATTATTTACCTAAAGCAAAATAAGTATCATCGTTAACGATAAGTATTTACAATTATATTGATTAGAAGTCGCTCACACTGTACAAAGATAAAATTTATTATTTATACGTTGATTAAAATAAGAGATTAAGTGTAGATGATAAATGGATTTTGGGGTTATAAGTAAATTTACGGACAGCCGATGGTAAAAATTGCGTGTAAAATGAATTAATTTTTGTTTAATATTAACCAAAAATATAAATATAATAAATAAATTAAGATAAAAATGACTTTAGCCAAAAATATTTGCATAAAAATAGTCAAAAGAAAAAATACAAAGATTTTCATGTGCAAAATAATTAATAAATTTTCCAAAAAAATGTACACAAATCCATTATTAAAAAAAATGTCCAACCCATAAATTAAATAAAAAATTAATGTACGATTTGACTTAGAAATAAAATATAATATTCTCCTAAAATAAAAAATTACATTAGAAATATTGGAATTTATAAATTCCGAATCAGTCAGACTTCTAATCTTAGGAAAAATATGGGCGCCGCTTCGTTACCTTTTAAAAAAATCACAAACAACATATGAAAATAATTATTTAGCAAAATAAATAGTTTAAGAACCCATAAATTAAAAAGGTCTTTAATTCCTCATGATGGTCCATATAATAATATGCATTATGAAAACCTAAAAATTAAAGCATAACAGCGTCTGGCAACAGCAAATGTGAATTAATAATTAGGGATAGGATTTATATGCTCCAAAAATGGCCAAATATGCGCATATATATGCTCTAAAAAAGGCCAAAATATGCCAAAAATGCCGAAATATGCACTGCAAAATGCCACTTTTCGTGCATTAATTTGTTTAATACTTAATTTTTTCTTCTTTTAGCGTTTAATTAAGTAGATTTAAAGCCTTTTCGCATATTATTTTAACATTTTTGAAAAGTTGCAAAATTCAAAAAAATTCCGGTAGTTTTAAATGCCAAGCCAATTCATCGCCATACTGGCCATCTACGCGCCAGCCACTGGAGCGCTGCGCCATTTCAGCGCCGAGCCCATATTTTTATGCAAATGTTAAATTCTTCAAGCCTTTTTTTCGAAAATGACTAAACGTCCATAGTTAAAGATGAATTATTTTTCAAAAACAGCAAAAAAGCAATGATTTTGGGTGTATTTTTTCAAATTTTTTGTCAAAAAATGCCAAAATATGCTCGAAATATGCTCAAAACCCCAAAATATGCTTTTTTCTCCAAAAACCCCCAAAATATGCTAAAATATGCAATTTTAAACTTGTCCAAAAAAACTCAAACCAACGCGAAAATGCTATTTTTGGGCCGTATTCTTCAGAACATATGAGAACAAAAATATGCAAAAACATATAAATCCGATCCCTATTAATAATTCTACGAAACAGACTGGAGAGCTCATGAAAGATAAAAGTCGAAGAAAAATTTATTGTAAAGGTCGTAAATGCTAATAATAATCATATTATTTTATCAAATGATTAAAAAATTTACAACACAAAATATTAACATAAGACCAAAGGAGCAAAAAATAATACTAAAATGCTTTGTGTTCTAATGATTGGATTGAGCAATTAATTTGCTAATTTCACTCTCAGGATTCAAAAAACGCCAAAACATAAAATCTGTAAAATAAAATGTTCTTTATATTATTTTATTAATGAGAGCTAAATTCAGTTAAAATTTCAATAAATTAAAAAAAAACGGCAAAACATGCTTACAAAAAGTTGCTGACCATTATAAATTGTCATAATTATTTTAAGCTTTATAAAAAATACTTAAAAATTCAAAAATCGTATTTAGGTAATTAAAAGCCAAATGGTAAATTAATTAAAATTTTAAATGTATTCTTAAAGCAATGCTAAAAATAAGTCAGGGGCAACGATCGCAAAGCCGACGGCTCGACGGACGTTTGGGACGCAGACAGCATCCGATCCGGTGGAAGGGGCGTCGCTCGTCCAAGCCAACGCAAGTCTGGTGAGTCCGCGCGCTTCCATATTAAATGAATGTTTTAGATTAACATAAAATACAAAATTATTTAATAAAATTTAAATCAAGCAAATAAGAGAAATTTTAGGATTGCCAATTTAACAACTCACACAAAAATATATTCTAAATACAAAAATCATCTGCATTTATATTTGTACACAATTATAGAAAAACGTTATAAAAGCAAAAAATTAAACATAAATAATAGAAATATTCTAAAATCGTATTGTAAGGATCAGGGATGGGCGCCGACGACCTCAGAAAATTTCGGAAATCGGAATTCCGGGGTCTCAAAATTTTTCGGAAATCAGGATTCCGAGGCCTATAAAATTTCGAAAATCGGAAATCGGAATTCCGACCCCAAAAAAGTCGGAAATCGGAAATTGGAAATCGGAAAAATTTTTTAAACAAAATTGGCCTATTTTTAAATTTTTCTCGGCGGCGCCTATCGGCACCGCCGATACCTCCTCCCTCTTCCCTCCCGCGCAACAAAATAATTTTAGAAAATCGCGCAAAAAAAAAAAGAAAAATTTCAATTGTTATCAAAAAGCTTTTTAATTGAGACAAATTTTAAAAAGTTTTAAAGTAGCTCCTCAATCCATTTTTTTTTCTCGCAGATGGTCATTGGAATCTGAATATCACTGCGTTAACTTTTAGTTTTAACATTAGTATATCATTTTTTTGTCGATTTATTTTTTCTTTCTTTTTTAATTACTTTGATTAAAACTTTTATATACAATCATTGTCTTTTAATTAATGACATTTTTAAAATAAAAACAAACATATGCAGTTAATATTAGTACACACTCTTGCCGTCAGAACGATAAAGTTACAAATTCGAAATATATTGAACGTTAAATATTAAAAATTGAGGCTTGGTTAAAATATGACTTTTATTTGCTGCATATACACAATTAACAACCTTTTTGGACTATTTTTGCTTTAGGCGCTTTTAATTTTTTCATTATAACTAATTACATAAAGTTCGCTTTTTACTTTGTCGGGACATTCAATGACATTAATGATTACCCAAGATTCTAGCAACCGAATATATTAAATATAATTAAGTAAAAACACCTAATTTTATAGTGTAAACAAAAAGCTACTAAAATATTATGACATGCTACGTAATATGCCCCTAAAGCAATTGCGGCTCATTAAGTTGGCCATAGAAATTAATTATGATTTTAATTTAAACTGTATTTAAATTATTTATAAATATTTGGGTGACCGTTCAACAATTTGCGGTTGATATGAATTATTGCGGATAAAATGAACGTTTTTTTTTATTAAAATATAATTTGTTTATTTCTTCAATTTTTATTTATGAAATTTGTTAACGTTTTTTTTCAAGCTTCAAAAACAGATGAATCAATTATATTAGTAAAAATATTTTAGATTATTTATTAAACATTTTTTTATTATGCATTTCAATGCATCAAGTAACCATATCCACGCAAACGGTTGGTGTAATATTCTTTCATTATTTACTTGGTAATAGAACTTTAACAAAATTTGTGACTTTGAAGTCGATGTTTTAGTTTTACATTTCATTTTTTGTACTGTTAGTTGATGTAAAAATTATTTTTATGTTTTTAGCAATTTTATTTTTGAATTTTCTTTATTTTGAATCAGCCTATTATAAGTCGCACGAGATTTTATGTTGACAGCATTTGTAATAATATTTTTTGTATTTTTAAATTGTAATGAATTGATGCAACGCTTTCCATCAAATAAGTTCTTTAACTCTAATATGTTATTACATTGGCTGAGCAAATTCTAAATCAAGTTTATTCTAGAATCGTAAAATAAATTTATTTAAACAAAGTCAACGTAATATTTTTTAAAATCTGAATATTGCTCTTTATGGGGACATTTTTCGAAGGTTGTCTTAAATAAGGCTAGCGAGGAGAAAAGTCGTACTTTATCGTTTTTCCGAGGTTTAAGGTCATATCATCATACATATTGGGTTTTTAGGCCTTATAAATACCGGGCCTTAGTCTTCACATTAATAGAAATTATTGTTTTTATATGAATTTTTTTTTAATTTTATAATATTATTAGGTCAATGAATTTAATTTTGATTCACTTCTTAATTAGCCACATGTTGGTGATACTATATAGGTAGTAGACATGTTGGCAAATGTCTATTATAAATTTATTGATATTTTTTATCATTAATTTTTTTATTTAACTTTTAATTTTATTTGTTTGTTTTTTATTTCTTAAAATTAGTTTGCCCTATAATTTGCTATTTTTAAAATAATTTTTTGGTTCTTAAAATTTTATATTTTTAAACATTTTTAGTTGTAAAAAATTGTAAAGAAGGTGCAATGTATTTATTAGTCAAAAATTGTATATAAAATGCTTCATTTTTTTATTAAACTTATTATTGTACATTCAATAATAAATTTATATTTTAGAGAATTGTTATTTTAGAATTCACTCTATCGATAATTTCTTCCATCTTTCCAAATAGTCACTCTCGACAAAAGTTGATCATACTTTTTTATAGACGTTATTTTAATAATATTTAATTAACTTATAAAGACATTGTTTATTCATTTCAATTAAAATTAATTATAATTTTAATTGGATATTAAAATATTAACCATTTTTATATATTATTTTCTATTTTCTGTCATTTTAGATGTGGCATGATAAATCCATTATACGTCGCACTTCTTATCTTTTTCTCAAATGGCGAATTTTTTGGATTAAATGCATTAATTGATCAGATTAAAGCCATACAAAGAGGCTTTAGCTATTATACATTAATGAACTTCTGCGTGTTATGCATTTTTAGAGTTTGAATTAACTAATTTTTCGACTTAAGCTTTGCATTACTCGAATTTATATTTAATTTGATTTCATATTTCATAGAATTTTGCGATTTGCATGCTGGCACATGTATAAATCATTTTGAACAGCGCCTTATAAAATATTACTTTGAATTTTTTGCGAGTTTGTCAAAAAAATTTTTAACGGTGTTTTGAGATCTTAATTTTAATTTGATTGTTACTATCTGGCCCTTTATTTAAAGCATTTATATTGATCTTTTTTGTGAAGAAATGTACTTTCTAATTATTTAATTTGTTACAAGTTACATTAACTGTTAGTGTAGCTAAATCTTGGTTCAAACAAATATATTTTTAAAATTATATTGTATTCTTTTTAACTTACAAAAATTTTGGTGTTTTTGTTGAGTCATTTTTATGGTTTCTTCAAATAATTTTTAATCTTTAAATCTCATTAAATTTTGAAATCTGTGGTTAATTGTTAATCTGAATTACTTTCATTAAATATTTCAATTGCTGTGATTGCGCTTAATGTGACACATTCATTCTTTATTAATATTAATTAAGCTGCGCTAAGAATTTGCATAGCTCGAAAATAGGCATTCAGACTATTGCATTATGCGACGAATAATGAATGTCTAAAAAAGTATTGATTTGGGCACTTGTTTTTGTCTGATGAGGTACTTGGACGTTTGAAAATGAGCGGGACACTTGAAACCATTAGCATTCTCTTAAACAATTCTTTTTTTTATTAAAGGTCCAATGTGAACTTACTCAAAATTAAGATAAATCGCAGAAATCTATAAATATTAATCAATTTCTGCATTTAAAGTATCTTATGAACTGCATTTTTCATTTTAGATTTTATTTAGCACGTAACATTATTTAATGTTAAAAAAATATTTAATTTATTAAATACTTTGAAAAGTTCTTAGAGCAAAAGCCCCAGAAGTCGCCGAAAAGTTGAAAAAGAGCAAGCTTGTCTGGAGACACTGCTCGAGTCTCAGCTTGACCAGTAAGTTGTGGTTAAACCGTACAAATTAAGAAAGCGAATACAGATAATAACTTAAAACACGAATTAACAATTTGTTTTAAAATAATTACAAATTAAATTATTCCAAATAAGAAAATATACAAGCTAAAATAAAACCGACATAATTGAAAAAGAAAATTATTCCTAATTTTAATTAGATAAGACGGTGCTGGCGGCGAAGAATGCGAGGAAAAATACGTTAGTTCTACCAGAAGGAAACCGAAACCAATTTGTGCCATTTGAAGAAATTTTTGCAGAAATGCAAATTTATTTTATGTCTCATTTTAATGCTCAACATATCATCATACAAAAAAGAGCCTTAATTTCCCTTGAAACAAAAGGCAAATCTACATGGCTCGATGGAGGATGGAGCGGGAGATCTTCAACCGGAACCTAATTTATGAAAATAAAAATTTGACCTTCGATTAAATTAAGATTATAAAATTAAGCAGAGTAAATAGATGTTCAAAATGCTCATAATTTTAAATAAAATATAACAATAATATTTATAAAAACATTCCCGGCATCTATATTCTAAGTGCATTAAATCGCTTTGATTAAAAACAAAAAAATCAATATATAAATTGTATCGAGCATTGCATTCGACGAACTCGAACTCTACACGACTTGTGGGTTAAAATTTAAAAAGAAATTTTCTTAAAAACAAAACAATTAATAAAAATATTTAAATTTTATCTAACAAAATTAAATTTTTAATAAACTAAAAATTTAAAATAAAAATTTATAAACTTTCATAGTTTAACACAATAGTAGTATTACTTTAATAATTATTTAATTTTCATTATGTCGCTAATATAAAATTCAAATCAGTTTTTAAATGAATATAATAATTTTTAAGATAAAAAGAGTGCATAAAAATAGGCAACAAAAAATCTTATTTATCTCGCTTTAAAGATGTTTATCGTTGAATAAAATCCGAAAAAACAATCTTTTGAAGCTAGAAATAAAACTATCAATTAATATATATAAAAATGCCTATTGCATTAATTAGTATAAGGTTGGCATTGTCGAATGAGTTAAGCAAACGGGATATACGATTTTTTAACGAACCTGATTAAACAATTCAAAATAAAAAAGTAAACTTCTACAACAGCTAATTAACACCAAATCAGGTATGTCAACTCAATTGAAACTGTTACAGTGAATTGCATCTTGGGCGCGGTGAATTTTTCAGTAAGACATAAACAGGATAATTAAGTTTATAATAACACCTGATCAATTTAGTGCGAATTTTACGTCTAACCGATCAGGATGGGCGTAATCTAGCTATAAGAAATCCGTGTTTTGAAAGGATGCGGGAATCCATTGATGTCAGAGATGTGTGGTTCGATTTGTCTGAAAATTTGCACAAAAATAAAGTTCCGAGGTTTTGGAGAAATTCACAAAAACGATGGGGTTTGTTCGAATCGGGTAAGGGTTGGTTAATTATATGTTGGGATGGTTTTGAGTTACAAAAAACGTCTTTTAGCCTTGTCTGTAAGAGTACGAGTTGAGGTCGAACTGAGTTGTCAAAGTTGAGAAAATTTATTTTTTTTTGCGCCAACTTTTATGGTGAAAATTTTTTGGTTGAGCATTGGGCTGCTTTTGTGGTAGGAGATGCCCCAATGTTTGAGCTTCAAAATGATATATCGATTGCGCTGTTTGGTTCGGTGGGGGTTGATATGGGGGGTCGATCTAATTTATGCATATATTTGCTGAGGTCAAAAAATGCAAAAACACGAAATTTGCCTTAGAGTGTAAATGAAATAATATTTAGACTCAGCTCGATGAGCTGAGTCGAACAGAGATACAAGCGTAGGTACACCCCATAGAATATTTGAGTTGGTTAAATGTTAAGTAATTAATTATAATTAAATAAAAAAAGAAAAAAAAGGATAAAAGAAAACAATTAGCATGATTTTTAATAAAATAAAAAAAGGTTTGTCCAACCAAGGAAGGGCTTGCCCAGCTATAATCAATTTTGAAGATTAAATAGTGTGCTAAAGGGAGAGGATATGGTAGAGATACAAGAGTAACGAGAGAGAGAGAACGTCTTCTTTTGCCTTTTTACAGTAGGTCCAAACATTTGACTCACGACTAAAAATTGTGCTTTTAAAATTCCATATTTAAAAAAAAAATTTCTGAAGCCTTTTAATTTACATATAAAAATTTTTATGTTTCTTTTTACTTCAATTATGGCCATTTCTTGAAATTTGATGAAATTTTTGAAAATTTTATGCATAAACTGACTATATTTTGGCCATTTTTGGCATATATTTTAGCACATATTTAGGCATTTTTTGGGGTTTTAATACATATTTTAGCATTTTTAAGCACATAAAAACATTCATATTTTGGGTTTTTTAGCACAATAAATCCGGGCCCTAATTATAACTTCCTTTTCAGTAATGTGAAACTCATTTGTAAACCGGAAATTTGGTAATCTTAAAGAACATTGGTCCCGTTTTTTCTTTTTTTAATTAAAGTTTTATGCAATTCTGAGAAGTACGCGAGGGTTATCGAGGATGCTGATCTCGAATATGAAATCAAAGTCGTCTTATGCTTCATCATATGCTTTTATAATAGATATTTCAGTATTCAACACAACAAATATGTTAGTTTAAAAGCATTCAGCAAAACAATAAACTAATAAATAGTTTTAAATGTTACTTTTTAATAAATCAAAATTAACTGGTTACAAAGTTTAAAATAAAAACTTAAACGAACTCCAATTATAACGTAAATTTTAATCTTTAATTTATTGATTGTATTTAAATAAACAGCGAGAAGTTAAGGTTGCTTTCTACCAAAATGCAAATTTTAAAAAATGCAACATATTGATGAGTGTATATTGGAGAGGCGGCGAAAAGGAAAACTATCAATTGTAAACTTTTTGTCAAAAATGTAAAGTCAGTGAATGGCTAGCCAACAACGATCACCTGATTACCGTGATTGTTAGTGACAAAATATATTTCAATACGAATTATTGCAAGTGATAAATTAATGCTAATTTAATGTTTTGAATAGAAAAACGTGATCTTTTAGACACCGAATTAACGATTTAGCAACAAAAAATAGACTAAAATATAAAAGAATTAAATATTGCCAACGAAAATAGACAGCGGCAGTAATTTAAATAAACCCTTCAATATTAAACTAACAACAAGAAGGATAAAAAGATTGCATTTTGTTTAACTCACATATTTCATAACCCTTTTTAAAATATTGTTATAAAAGATTTGTATAATTAAACGCAATAAGCAGAACAAATAAAATTTGTTAACTTTCATATTAAATTTTTTTGATAAAGTTTAAATTAATAAATGCGCGAAGCACAATGAAGAATGTGTACAACATGAAAAACACACGCCATTTGAAAATGTGCATTACTCCGTACTGCTGATGGGTTAAATAAACAATGGACCTCGGTGCGCATTAGAAGGGGTTTAAATTGTATAAAAGCAATATGAATTTATAAATTCTTTTTTAAAGCTGAAATTTTGGCCTCGGTGTTTTTTTTCTTTTTAATACTTCACTTTAAAAAAAATTAGGCATCAGTTGCTAATCTAAGCAAAATTGATGTTTTAATTGATTTTTAAAATGATTTGGGCTACCTTCATATAAAATTTATATAGGCAAGTTAAAAACAAAGAGTTGTACAACAAAACTCATTTGAGAAGATTTATCTGCATAAATAATGAATATTTCATATAACCATATTTTATTTATGGTTAGATATTATTACACCGGACAATAAACAACTTATAGAGATCCAAAACTGGCATTCTAAAAGCGATAAAAGTTTATTATATTTAAAAGTCTTTTATATAATTGTAAAACAAAAGAAAAATAATTTAATCTGAAAAAAACGGTTTCAATTACAATCATAAACAAAAGAGATTCCACATCGGATCTACCGCTCAAAAATAGTAAAATAAACGTGAAACCTTAAATATATTTAATTTGTTAAAGAAGAATAATTTGCCTGATTAGCAGAAAAAATTGTTAAATTTAAAAATAGATTTAATTAAAAAATTATAGGAGGGTCGGTAGACGTTGGGGACGTCGTCTACATACAGGCATGATGTTCCCGTACGGCTACGCAAAGGGCGCCGTTTTCTATCTTGGGTCAGTACGACCAAGATTAATTTAATTAAAGACACCTTTTATAAAAAATAACAGTTAATTGAACCGGGAAAATCGCATGATTGCAAATAAACGCCATCATTATAAATGTAAAAAATAACTACTAAAAAATTAGCAATAAAAATTCTTAAAAACGAATAACTTACCAAATAATTAAAATCAATGATTGGATTTAGATTCAATTGCACTATTATATTGTAAACATCTATCAGAAGTTTTAAACTACGAATTAAAATAAAACAAATTACATTAAACTTAAGCTAAATATTAAAGCAATTCAATGCAACTAAATTTATTTCATCAAGCCATCATCAAAGCACAGAAATTAAATAAACGATATCTGACATGTTGAGTTGTTCCCGAGCTTTATTAATTACATTATTTTTACATATGTACATCGACTTTCAACCCCTATTTTTAATTCATTATTAACTCAAACATATCATTTGCATAAATAATTTTATAAAAATAAATAAAATAATCCGCGTGAAATTGGAAGGCACGCTTGCAATTAAAAACAATTACTCATATATAAATAAACATACTTGCGGCGCCGGGAAGATATGTAATTATACTAATACATTAAAAGCATATCTTTTTGACAAATTAACATTATTTATAAATACATTTTAATTTACAAAAAAAAATTAACAAAAAATAATTATGTAATACATATTGACAAATTTGGAGCGCACTTTAGCGGGTGGAAAGCTTTGTTTAATCGAAAGCACTAATTAACATAAAAATAAATTTATAATTAGCAAACAATTAAAAAAGAAACTATTTTTATTATAATTTGCATTGAAGTAGGAAAACAAAATAAAATGTTGCAATAATAATAATAAACAGCAAATTTAATTGCGATCCAGTTCAATTTGTACAGAACCAAGACGAGACAGAACTTCCTCTTCCAGAACCATGGTTCTTTTTGGCGTTTTAGGCACAAATTTATCATTGGAATAAACACCAAAGTGCAAGTAAGCACTAAAATTAATGTTGTTAAAAAATAATAAAGATATTAACATTTCTTATCTCCTAATACAAAAATAAAATTAAATGCTTAACACAAATAATTTTAATAATTAAATATATATACGCAAAAATGTGCTTGGAAAGCGCAACGTAACAAGTGCTGAAGAATCAGCGCATTAATTATTCGGGATTTAATATATTATTTAATAAAATAAAAACAAAATAAAGTTTAAAATTTGACGGAATCCATGCAAGCCCGGATATCTTAAATTACTTATATATTAATGCTAAAAAATATAAAAGTCTAATTTTACTTAAAAAATAATAACTATATCATATTTTTTGATATTTATTATGATACATATTGAAACTGCTTTGCTCGTGGCAATTTTGTTACGTTTACTATATTCCTTAGTAAAGCATGAAATAGACAAAATTTGGGTTCGAATGGTATATAAAGTTTGGGGGTAGGTCTAAACTGTGATAGAGTTATGCTGCGGACAAAAGGTCAAAAAATCGAACTTTTTTTTGTCTGTTTTGGGAGAAATTCCCAAAAACGATGGGGTTTGCTCGGATCGGGTGGGGGTTGGTTATTTATAAATTGGGGTGGTATTAAGCTACAAAAAATGTCTTTTGACCTGGTATGTAAGAGTTCGACTTGAGATCGAAATTGTTTGTCAAAGTTGGAAACAATTATTTTTTTGCGCCAGCTTTTATGGTGAAATTTTTAGGATGGGGAACGGGCTGATTTTGCGGTAGGACATGCGCCTGGGAGTGTGCTTCAAAATGGTATATCACTTGCCCGTTCTTAACAAATCGTGTCAAAAATTTAAAAATTTTTCTCGGCGGCGCCTATCGGCACCGCCGACCCCCTCTCACAATCTGGCATACCGGACCCAAAAATGTTGCAATCCGGCATCTGGAATCCGGCAAATTTCGAAATTTGACTCCTCTCAATTTTCTGATATTTTTTATGGGGTCCCATCCTACTCATCCATACCTAACTCATCCACAATCAAGATCGGGTCTACTTCAACATTAACCGATTCAAAAATACTTAAAGCCAATCGAGAGATTGCGTATAGTTGAAGCTAATATCAATTTTTATGGCGCATTTTTTCACTTTTATCTTCCACATTTTTTAAAAATTTTTTTCGCTTATTAAATTATTGTATTAAAATTTTTATTAAATGTGATTTTTATTTAATCTTTTTTTATATCAAGCGATTGCAAAGATATTTTGCATTCTGCTGCCCGTGTTTGTTCATAATAACCAAAACTAATTAATTTGGTTCAACAGTATAAATCAAATTTGCAATTGTTAAATACACTGGCCCTTCTTTCATAAATAGAATTTTTACATGCAATAATCTTTTTGACAAAAACTTTGTAATATAATAATATTTAATTATTCATGTTTAAAATTAAGTATGTCATGTATGTACTGATATTTAATAATTTTTAAACCACAATAATTATTTTATACGTTTGTTTTTTATTTCTCTCTAAAATTCCAAACAGCAGTAAACAACGCGCGTAGCCTTATCGGTGAGCTCCTTATTTGCAAAAGGCTGTAATCGCTGCAGTTCTTAGTCTTGCTCCACTGCTTTCAGCTCCTTTGATTTTTGACCAGATTCAATGGAGACTTGTTGGCCATACATTTTTTTGCGTTCAATTGCAAGTGTAATGCCCTTTATTAATTTATTATATTGCCTGGTTCTATAATAATGCTTAGTTTAATAGTTTATTATTTAAATTTTAGTCATACTCTGTTTATGTGCTAATGTGCTTCTTCTGGCTAATGTTTTGTATAAAGGTTGCAACTATTTTGGATGGAAACATTTTTAACAAGCTCGAGAGAAATTTGTTATACTATCCAGTTACATAAGTTTTGATATATTTATTAATTTTTGTATTTGCTAAAGTAATTTTAAACTCTATCAAAAATGCCTAATTTTTAAATAATCCTGTCGGGAGTGTTAAACAAACCGCATTGACTTGGGAAAAAAGTTTACATACATTATACTAACATGAATGTATAATATATACAAGTTGATAGCAATGAAAATTAAATGCATTAAACTATTTGTTACTAGATGGACGGTCTCTAAGAAAAGAATTTATAAAAAAACATATTGATACCGGATCAGAACGAACAAGCTGATTTTTAACTATTAATTTTAATATGCTAAATTAAAAATCATTGTGTCGCTTCGACACCAGTAATTAAAGAAACCTTAAAAGGAACCAAATTTACCTTTACAAAACGTTAATATTAAATTTAATTGATAATAAATTAAAATTAACACGCATCTGATAAGTAAAAATTTAAATGTAAACAATTCAAAAAACAGACTTATAAAAGCGGAAACTAAGGCTTTGTAACGCGTGGCGTTTTAACAAATTTCGAATATTTGCACAAAAATTTATCAAAAAATAAGCATTGAATTGGAAATGGCGCAAACTCCCCATGGTTCGTTCCTTGTCGGCTTGCTGTCCGATGTAGAACGCTGGATTTTATTTGCTATTGCATAAATTATGTTGAAAATAAATAAATTGAATTTAAATAAGGCGAAAAACTTAAAATTTTTTTAAAAATAATTAAACTGTTTATAAATTATTGTTATAAGTTGTTTTTTATTACAATAATCACTCAATAATTATTAAATACTATTTGAATTAAATTTGATCATTTTGTTTTACATTTTTTTGATAAATTATTAATTACGCTGAATAATAATAATAAATTTATAATTTTGATTATCCGATTATTTTGTCATAATTAGATTAAGAATTATTTATTAATATTTTTAAAGTAAAATCATAATTTTTTACATACATTTTGTTTGTAATAACAATTGCGAAGACGGATAAGGAGGTCGACGTGTTGGAAACGGCCCTGGCCGAAGGTGGGCATTTGCCCTCCGTCGACCCGGTGCCGGTCGCATCCAGCGATTCGAATTTATTTTTTAACATCTTTCATCAGGCAAGTTTTAAACATTTTCATTCCAAACCCATTGTTTTTAAAATATATAAAAATTTTTCATTGAATATGATTAAATAACTTACAATTCAAGTTTTAAATATTATAATTCTATGTGCGCGATCTGTACGAATTTTTTATTTTTATGTTATTTTGTTAAGTAATGAATTATTTATTGATATTGAATTCTATTAAATATTACTTTTTAATTAATGGTATGGTGGTTTACGGCGCGACACACACCGAACGGTGTAGAGCATACCGACTTACAAAAAAGATTTCTTTAATTGCAGCATTCCAGTGCCGGTAAAGGTGATCTATTCTATAGAACCGAGCAAAAATGTTTTTAGATATTTTATTATAAATATATATCATATTTTCCCATTATTTCAAAATGTATTTGTTTTTTTGAAAATCGGTCCATTCAATACATATTGCGCTTTTTTTTTATTCATTTATTTATTTGTCTTTTTCAAAAATTTAAACACTTTTTTATTTCTTTAGATAAATGAACAAATACATCAAATTGTATTTGTTTGGTGCTGTTGAAATGCTTTAATGTTGTGATTACATTATTTTAGATTTATGTAAATAAAGAATTTATTATCTTTTAAAATCAAATAAAGTAAATAAACTTGACTGCATTTTACGAATTTAGTTATGTTTAACTTATTTTTTATTTTAAAAATTTTGTTTGCAAAAAAGTCTATATTTATGAGTGTAATTGAAAAATAATTAACCTTCTAATTCCCCAAAAAGTAGGCGCCAGTTTTTAAAGATAAAAACCTAGGGTTTCTATTAGAGTGCGGCGCGGGACCGGATCCCGCGCGGGATTTTGCGGGATCCCGCTCCGCAATCCCGCATTTTTTGCGATTTGCGGGATTTGCGGGATTGCGGGATTTTGCGGGATTAATCCCGCAAATCCGGTCCCGCAACGATTTCAAAAAAAAATCCCGCAGCGGGATCCCGCAATTGGGGGTGCGGATCCCGCAATCAAAAATTTTGCTAAAAATAATGCCAGTTTATTCAAAATTGACGTTTTGCCAAATCATTAGATTTAAAAGATTCGATGACCACAAATCACAAGTAAAGTGTCCTAAGGATAGGATTTTTGGTCATTATTGCAAATATATTCTGGTGTAGTGGTGAGTGGTCCTGTCTGTAATATTTATGGGTGGGTGTTCAAACCCCCGACAGTGCAACATTATTATACCTTTCAGTGTAGTTATTTGTAGTAGAAGAAACAATTTCTTCTTAATTTTTCCAGTCTTTAAAATTTTTTCTTGGCTGCTTTTTACAACTTTTTGTAATTTTAATTTTTTTTAGTTGGACGAATCCCAAAACCATGGAAAGAACCTTTTGTTTTATACATAAAATTAATGGAGTCAAAACATTCAAAAATTGCCGTATTTGCTTGCAAAACCCTTAACAAATTGAGTCAAAATTGCAAAATTTTCTCGGCGGCGCCTATCGGCACCGCCGACCCCAAGGCCGTAGCCAGAAAAATTTTTTGGGAGGCGGAGGAAGGGGAAGCAAAAAATAAAAGTCGCTTTTAGGAGTGTGTTTTCCCCTTTTTATTGCATCGCTTTTTGATTTTTTCAAAAAGGCAAATGGAATACAATGAGATTGATATTGTGAATAATAAAATAAGTTTCACCCTTGCCCATTACGACAAAATTCCCCCATTGTCAACCCCGGTTAATAACATCCTGGTTTTGAAAAGCCAAAATCCCGATTCCGGCTTTTACGGTCCCGGTCCCCGGAATTTCCCAACCCCGGGCTCGGCCCTAGTTACAAATAGTCTTAGATAAATAAGTGCTTTCAAATTATACTAAAATTGAACGATTCGGTTCAGTATGAAAGGTGTTTTGATTTTTTTTTAAAAATCCCGCAATCCCGCGCGGGATCCCGCAAATTTAAAATGCGGGATTTGCGGGATTGCGGGATTTTGCGGGATTTATCCCGCAAATCCGGTCCCGCAAAGATTTCAGAAAAAAATCCCGCAGCGGGATCCCGCAAATGCGATTTTGCCGCACTCTAGTTTCTATTTTGATGTCAAATGGAAGCTAAATGAATCGAAAAATATTGTTACCCCTGTTACATACTCCTTATATGGTATCACAAAATTCCCAAGGTTATGATTTAAAAGAACAACGGAATCTATTAAATTTAACAACTCTAAATCTGCTCAAGCAGCTGACTAAGATTTATATATTTTACAACAAAAAATATAATTTTTTAAAACACTGATGCAAAAATTTATTTACTTTATTGGCAGCATTCTGTAATCCTTTCAAATTAATGTCTTATGAGTAGGGCCAATGGAAACCCATATTTTTTATGCGCACTCGGAACAGCGAATAAATGCCATAAATCATGTTTTCAACTTTGTTTGGACCTTCTAGAGCCCATTTCGCCCATATTCCAAATTTTTTCCATATTTTGCCATTTTTTAACAAGAATTTGATTAACCAAATTCTATGTTTTATTAATAAATGCTTAGTTAAGATATAATTGTATTGGTTTAATTGCCTCAAGCTTTTGGAGGGAAACTTTATTTTTCATAATATTTTTTAATTTAATTTGTTGCAGTGAATTTATAAATCTTTTTTTTCAAGTTGAATTGATGAAATAGATGTTAAGGAAAATACGTTCTGGAGCAGGGCAGTTAAATATTAGATAAATTAATAATTACGAGTTAAAATATTTGATTTTACAGTTAAAGTCATCTAATCATCGAAATTTATGTGGGATAGCCTGTTTAAAATATATAAGCAAAGTCGTTTTCATAGAAATTAATAAATGACAATATCCAATATAAACGCGATATAATTGCAATCACATTTTTAGTGTTTAAAAGCCAATCAACGGTGCAAAATCCGTTGCATACTAAATGCTATTTCGTTTTTAAATTCAAATTTTTAATTTTCTGCTTGAAATTTCGGCTTCATTTGAGAGCGCATAGCGCTTTTTGCTGTCTGAGGCTTTGTTAATTGTTTGTATTTTTATCATTATTAATTTAATCCGTTTTACAAATTCTTTAATTTATTTATTTTTAGTTATTCTAAAGTTTTACATTTCATCATAGACATAATTGCTAATTCAAAAAAATAGATATTGAATGACCCTTTGGTATTTACTTAACTTATAAGCTAATAGCTTTTAAATTTTACATTTTGATGCTAAGAAATACACATGTAAGAAAATTAAAGATAATTAAATAACTAAATTAAATGAAATATATTTATAATGTAAAATTTAATAAATCGAGTTATCAAGATTCTTTGTAAAGGAATGGATTGATTCTGTGAGCACAGCGTGTGCCTAAATCTAAATGTACTCTAATAAATAGAGTTAATTTAAAAGGATAAAATTGCTTTTAAAAAGCAAATTAATACAATAATATTAAAAATAACCCAGCAAAACTATAACATCTAAACGTAAAAAATGAACTTCGAAATAATATACAAATTAAAAATACTGTCAAATAATTTTATTTTAACAAGATCGCGTGTTTATCTTAGTATTTAATTAATTGATTTTTGTTAATTTTATACCAAAAATCAATATTTTGCTTACGCGATACTTAAATTAGCGTTTTTTTTGAATAATTAAAACAATAGTTATTAATTCACGGTTTTAACATAATAATGGTTAAGATGCTCTGTGACATTTTACAAAGTTTTAAAATTACACTAATTAAATTACAATCTATTGAACAATTATTAATAAATGCAAGTCATTAATTAAAATCTACAGGAACACTTTAGAACCGAAATGTGCCATAAAGAATTGGAACGCTGTAGCATAGTTTTCGTGAATAAAGATAAAAGTTATAGTAATTCTTAATAAACATATTTGAATTTTCAAATTGAAAAAATGTAAGCTTAGAGTCACCAAATTAATTGTCATTGAACATCGCATGCTTCATATTTTTTCCTCTCTAATAAATCATTATTTAGGGGTTTTGCCCTAAGGTTTACCTAAAAACAACGCAGGATTTTTGTACAAAGTCTAATTTATATTAAATAAAAAGTAAATTGGAGTAAAAAAATGTTTAAAAATTTATATTATATAGTCGACGCTCAATCTCGAATATTAAAAATGTTATAATTTAAATGTTTTACCCTAGATTTGTCCCTTGGGGCTTTGGAGCCAGTTTTTTTCTAAAAACCTAAAAAATAATATAACCTCCCTAAACAAAAAAAACCCAAACTTTAAGGTGGAAAAAACATAAAGTATACTTAAATTTGAAAAATTTTTACAAAACTTATGTTATTCAGAACAAATTTTATGGTAAATTAAATAAAATTATTTTGCACAAATCAATCTCAAATTATTCCAGAACTTAATTGTTAAATATGGGCAACTGAAAACTGATGAGCAGATCATAATAAAGCTTCTGTGAATAAAAATTACTTAAATAATTTGGACATGTTTTTATTGAATAAGCTAATAAGTAAAATCCCAAACATTACAAGTAATTTAAATAATTGTCGATTCAATTTTGCTAATGAATAAAAAAATAGATAAATCCAATATTAATAGCAAAACACAATTGAAAACAATATTAATTGCAAATATCTAAGGTTAAAAATATGTTATTAATACAAGAGTCAGAGTTATTGAGGCACAGGCGCAGGCGCATCAACATAACAAATCAAAAGCTAATCAACAATCAAAATATTTGATATGAGAAAAATAAGGATAAATGCAATAAACATTACTGATTATTGTAGTTGGCGCAAATATAAATATAATTTATTATTTAAGTAATACAAAAAAATTGCTATAAAACTCAATAATTAAAAACTATAATCAATGACTGTAGCATACTAAAATAATTTAAAATAGAATTTAAAAATAAAATAAATAAGTTTGAAAGAAGCCTATTAAAATGATTTTAAAAAACCAACTACCTATATTATTTATCATTGACATATAATGATTTATGAAAAACATTAAGCGTACGTTAATTTATTTTCACTTATTCTGATTTACGCCGCATTTGCCTGCGGAATTACAGCCCCGATCGGCACGTCAGTCTTCGCACTTCACTGGAGAAAAAATTAACTATGAAATGTAATAGTAGAATTTTTAACTAAATAATGAAAATAAATAAGCTCACATAAATATAGAGCACCTAAAACATTAAAGTTATCAAACGTAAATAAATCAATTTGTAAATTTAAAGCTTGGCATTCTATATTTATTAAATCTATTGTACAAAATTATAACAGCTATGTTTTGAAGTGGAAATTAAAAATATAAATGTTTCCTTCTTTTAATAGAATGCATTAATTTGTATTGCCTATTGTTTTGGTATATTTTAAATAAAACCCTTCTGACTCGGTTAATTTTTTGACCAATGAATGAACTTATTGCGAAACGTGTTCTTTTTTCCATCGCCTTTTAATATTGTTAAGAATTTTCTTTTATTTCTTCTATTTTAATTAGGCAACAATAAATAATGTTCTTTGGCCCATTTAATATTTATAATTCATTTTTGGTAAACGATTCGACCAAATGGTAAGATACAATTTTAGGAATTTTATTTTCTCATGACATCTAAGTTTTATTGGTTTTTAATTTATTATGAATATTAAATCTTAACGACTTCAACTTATAAATTACTTTAACCTCTCATTTCGACCTTGTAAGAGGCTAATTTATTGCCATTTTAATAGCTTATTTTATTATTAAAACTTTATTTTATTATTATTGCGGGGATGAAATATTTTGTAAAAATTTCATATCTTTTAAAAAGATAAATTTTTATTTTACTTGTAAATTGTATTCTTGTTATCTACTTATATTAATTTAGTTTTGAATAATTTCGTCAGACTCAATTAGGTTTAATAAATTATAGTATATGAAATTTAATTTGTATATTGTTTTTTTGTATTGTGAAACGTTATAATCGATTACTTTTTTCTAAGTAAATCTGTAGAAAGAGCAGATAATAAAAAATTTGTATGCACGTTTAATTTCCTTATAACAACGAAGTGCATATATGTATTTGTATTAAATTTTAATGTTCGAATAAATGTAAATGTTACATATTTATAACTGCAGAGGTCTACCTTGTTTTATTTATTTATCCAACTTTTGGATTTATTTAAACTAATTATCACAATTTTTATTATTGTAATTAAAAAAGGCATAAAAATGATTGCAAATTTGAATCTTCAATATTGAATCAAGAAAGAAAAACATAAATAACTATTTTTAATCAAAAAAGGCATAATAGAATAAAAAAAGCAAATATTCTTTGGGCATGAATACCACATGTTTTTGGTAAAAAGCAAATTAACAATTAATATTAAGAAGTTTTATTATTCCGATCGACAAAAAATGACTTCACCTTCCTCCACTTGAAGGTCGTTTTAAAAAATTATTTAAAATTTTTATTATTATCTTGCTTTTAAGTATTGATTAATAAATTATATTTAAAATTTTATATTATTTCATTTTTATTCATTGTTTGTATATAATTTAAACTAGGGTTGGAGCCGGGGGGGGGGGGGGGGATCCCCGGTCAAACCGGGGACGGGGATACCGGGGATGGACAAAACGGGGATCCCCGTTTTCGGGGATGAGCAAACCGGGGAACGGGGATCCCCGTACGGGGATGGGCAAATCCCAAAATCCATCTTTAGGGGTGAATTTTTTGAAAATGCAATTTTTTGGGGGACTTTTTTTTAAAAAATCAAAATTTTTTAAAACTAAAACGCACCCATAAAATAAAACTTTTTTATGGCAAATATGCACCCCCAAAGATTTAATTTCTTGTGGAGGAGAGCCCGACGGTGCCGACAGGCGCCGTCGGGAAAATTTTTTGATTTTGGTTAAGAAATTTCACCAAAATTTAGGCAAAATTAAGAATTTTGCTTCGAAATTTTGGAAAAATTTATAAAGTATGTCCGGAGAAAAATTTTGAATTTTGGACTTAATTTGTTAAGAGATTTTGCAACTAAAATCGGTAATTTATGATGCTTTTTAGGAATGGGCGAGGTCCCGTGGGGAAATTTTTTTTAAAGATTTTACGTTATTAGTAGGGCCCGGATTTTTATAGTTTAACATATTTTTTTGCGCCCTTATAATTAAAAAATATTTGAAATTTTACGAAAATATTCTTTTAATGAGAGAGCGCACGCGACAAAACCAGAATAAAGGTTAAAAAAGAATTTGCACTCATGCGGGTTAGAACCCGACACAAATAGTTAGACTCGCGGTAAAGACACACCACTAAGATATCAAATCCCTTGCGATGATTCACCTAAAAAGGATAGAAATCATTTGTCAAAAAGTATTCTTCAAACAAAATTCAAACACTAAATGAATATAATCATTAAAATTTCTGATCTGATGCCCATCTTTAGGGGTGCATTTTCATCCCCGTCCCCGGCGGGGATGAGACCGGGGATCCCCGTTTTCGGGGATGGGCAAACTGGGGAACGGGGACGGGGACGGGGATGAGAATGGCCGGGGATCCCCGGTTTTCCCCGTCCCCGTCCCCGCCCGGCTCCAACCCTACTTAAAACAGATTTCCCGAACGCAAAAAATGATTTATAATAATTTGGTTCAAAGAAGTTTAAACACAATTACTAAACAAAATTCCTACAAATATTTAAGAAATAAAAAAACCTAATAAAAAATTCGCTTAATGATTATTTTAAAAACTCTCGTGACAGATCAGTAGAAACAGTGCAAAGAAAAGCTAATTTTTTAAATAAAATATTCATAAAAATATTAAATAACTTACTGCTGAAAATATTAATAATATTGAGTAATTTGCATCACGCGCCTGTAAAATAATGCTATCAACAAAAGAATTGAATCGTAAAAGAATATTATAATAATCATTGCAATACCATAAAATTTGCATTACAAAATTAAAAAACTTACCCAATAAATAATCGAACAATTAATGTTGTGTAAGCTATTTTAACGTTAGAAATAAATCCAATGTTATAGACGGGCAATACGATTAGACTGGCCAGGCCAGTGTTATTACAAAATAAAATCGGGCAAATGGCAAATATTTCATTTCCAATCAAATCATTAACAACATAACAACTTTTTTATCAAGTATAAAAGGCAATAAAAAATAAATGCAACTTGCTATTGACAAATAAATTCGCTAGCCAGTGCAATTTTATTTAGCGGGCAAAAAACCAACTTTTAATGTTACTTTTCTATCAATAATTTTGAATTGAGATTTTACATTTCTTTCTTTTTTATTGTTTTGAATATTTTTTATTTATTTTGTATTATTATTTTTGTTATTTTGGTTTTTATTTTAATACTTTAATTTAAATTTTTACTTGGTCGTCACGTTTACGCGGCATTTTAAAATTTGAAGGGAAACTTTGTCCCTAGTCCGTACAAAAATTTTAATTAATAGCTATTTATATCAATTTTTATTATCAGTTTAGCCCTTTTCAAAGCTTTTTGCTAAATTTGAAGTAATTTTAATTTAAATCCGGTCTTAATTACATATATTTTTTGACTTAATAAGTGCGATTAATATTAAAAAAGCCATCGGTCCCTCACGCTCTCCCCACACGGCAGTGCTGTGAATCTGCCCACAACAATGCTGATTGTTGGCGGCGTGGCCAACTCGTCTTGCCCGATGAACAAAAGGTTGCTTTCGATGTAGATGGCAATGTCCAGCTTCAGCATCCGGGCCAAGGCCATGCAGCGGATGGTTATTCATTAGATTTAAAAAAATTCAATAATAGCTCGTTTATTGATTGGGTTATATTTATTTATTTAAGGTGGTTTACATAATTTAAGCCTATCGTTTAAAAAATTTGAAATTGTTGATTTTGTTAGACTATTATAATATTGTTTTGTTTTAATTGCTTTTAAAAAATGAATTTTTTTTTCTTATAAGTAAAATTAATACAAATATTTTTAAGGTATTACTTTTTTTGTTTAATCGCTAATTATTTTAATTATTAAAAAAAATTAAAATTTTATAATCTTTGTATATTAGTTGAATTCAAAATTTTTTAATTAACGAGACGTTTTATTATATTTATTGCACAAATGTGTTGATTAACTGGGAGATTCATTTTTTATAATGAAACTAATCTGTAATGAAATAAAACAAAGTAAATGTGGCATTTGCCCCAAACACCTTGGTTGAAATGAAAAGCGACTACATTTTCCGGGAGCAAAATAATGTATGTATGCTAGGCATAAACAAAATGCAAAAAGTAATTATAACTCAATATTAAACAACAAAAAAATAGCCAACGGCTGGAAAAACGTTTTACTCATACGATCCTCGTTTTTCCTGTAATATCTTAAACCAAACGATTCTCGACTACCAACCATTCTGTTTTTTATTTTTGCACAAGTCAATATCTTCTCTTTAAACTAACTTTTTTTAATTTGTAATAAATTTTGAAAATATTTTGCTTTCCCAACATCGCGCTCGATTTATTTTTTAATTAAATTTTTTATTAATTTTAATTTAATTGGCTTTATATTTTAATAAATATTTAGTGTATCAAGAAACAAAATAAATAAAATTAATTACAAGTTTGAAATGGTAAAGAAAAAACGAAAAGGTCATCTACAAAATAATTCTTGACAAACTTGACAAAACTGTTCTAAAAAAAGTGCCGCATGACATTGCTGCTAAAATAAAAAGGCTATTAATAAATACTTTAACCAAAAAATTTAATTTTTAAAATTTTTATAGATATAATTTTTTCTTAATATTATAAAAAATACTTTCTGGGCTTTGATGCATGATTACGCATATGTCGAAAGTGGGATATTTTCAACATTTTAAATAAAAA
This sequence comes from Globodera pallida, assembly GCA_020449905.1. Lineage (NCBI taxonomy): Eukaryota > Metazoa > Nematoda > Chromadorea > Rhabditida > Heteroderidae > Globodera > Globodera pallida. The sequence continues at coordinate 155,365 of JAIXHY010000021.1, read as the reverse complement.
TAATCAAAACCAATTATAAATGGAAATTAAACAAAAATATTGAAAATAAATCGTAAATATATAATTTATTTTGTCAAAATTATAGTAAATGTTTCAAACATAAAGGAATTTACACATGCCAGAAACTTTTATATAACCAAAATAATCATTGGCAGACAACGTAGAAGAATTGAATAAAATTGTACTTTAAATAAAAACGATTTAACTTAAATTAAAATAATAATACAAAAAAAAGGAATGAGGCGCTCATCGTAGGCTCCAACCATTTAACAGCCATTGGAAATTTTCAAACTTCCGGAGCTGGAGAAATGATTTTAGTTTATTCATAAATTTAAAAATAAGTAAAAAAATAACATATCAAGAAATGAAAGAAACGGTGATCGCAATTTGAATTCGCTTTAAGGCCAATATTGCATTAAAATACAAAGTATTACAATTTTTATAAATGACAAATTTCTTTCAACGTATCGATCAACAAAGGAATCCCAAAGCAATTTTTTAACATAAACGTTATTGCCATACTTCAGAAAATAAACGTATATAAGAAAACATTTTCCAAAACACAAAAATATTTATGCACGCGCTTTGTTAAGAAACCATATTTTAACAAATGGGATTGATTTTTAAAAGTAAAAATATTACTATAAATAATAATTAATTAAATTAAACGCTAAATAAACGCTGAGCTTTATTAAATAACCATTTGAAAAAACGGCAATTTGTTTGCAGATCATCATAGATGGAGAATTAATAATTTTAACTTCTATTAAAAAAATTGGCAGAATAATTAAAACAATAATTTATTTCGTCGCTTATATAAATATAACTGATGGTAAACACAGGTATTTACATAAGGTTCTAATTACCCAAGTCTCATTCAAGATGCTTCTAAATTGTTTAACCCAAACAAATATTGCTGGATATTTGCGCGCTTATACCGAACTGGAAAGCTGAGCTGAGAACGTTTAAAACGCTTCGTTCTACGTCAGGCAACAATGCAAGAAAACAAACATGCATGCCTTAAAATATTAATTCAAAAGCTTAAAATGAAGTTGTTCTTCCGTTGATATTTTTTACGGGTTTAGTCATTAATGTTCCTTTAATAAAATATAACTTTATACTTTTGTATTTAAATGTAAAAATATAAAATAAAAATGAAATTTTCAATTTAAAATGAAACTTCAATATCACACATTATGCATACTCCAATAAGTAATATAACAAATAAAGCAACTGAGTTGATGACTTGATCGGCACGAATATATTAAGAATAAAAGTAAAACCTGAGAGACGCCATTGTTCTTTTCCAGGAGGATTTCAGGGCCCGATCATATACGTAAGACTAAACAAGTTGACAATGAAGTACGGGTTAGTAAGTTTTGAGACTCAATGATGGGCGGTGTCAGAAAAAAATAATATATTTTGCAAAATCAAAATTAAAGGATATTGTTAATATTAAAGTTACTCAATTACGAATTAAATCATATAAACAAAAACAAGGTGCTAAATCTCTAATTACACCCAACTTATTAATATTTGTCTAAAAATACCTTTTTAAATAAATAAAAACATTAAAAAACTTATAACTAAATAATAAATAAATATTCATTAGAGAATGAAAAGTTATTTTGTTAGTTTCTTTGCTGTTACTGAATAAATTGATTTATTAATATAAGCAGCGGATGACTATTTTAGTCAAAATTTCAGCCATTAGTTGCAATTGGTCGACACCAAGCGTAAGCCGCTATAATGCGGACATTTTTTATTCTTTGCCCTTCGATTAGAATAGTTCGGCCTGGATGTTTAGAATTTTTAAAAAATTATCTTATACAAAAATAAAATACGATCAAAATACAACAATTTAAAGCACAATACTTATAGCTAAGCAAAACGCCCAAATCAAATTAATTGTTTAAAATGTTATAAAAAGTATCCAAGTTATTCGAATTCTGCTTTACTTTTAGGGGGAGGGGCCCAGCGGTGCCGATAGCGCCTCCGAGAACAAATAAAGTTTTGTATTTAATTTAAAAATTTGGGTTTATTAATTTGGTTTTTTTCTAAATTGCATTTAAGAGTATTTTATCTTATTATATTCTTTTGGCAGCACATATTCTTTTGATTGTTATTTCAAATAATGAAACTTATTTTTAATTATTTCGTATTTTTCAATCGCTGGCAAATTTAGGTGCATAGGTTTAATTATAAACTATTAATTTCTTTAATATTAAGTCCATTTACAAAACAAATTACTAAAGCATTTAACAAATTCAAAATAAAAAAGGGACTATTTTCAAATTTATTATAAATTTAAAATATTTGATAATTTATTATTTCCTTTTCAATACAATTTTAAGCATGTAATGAAAAGTGAAAACTTTTCCTTCGGTTTTTATGGATAAAATTGTAATAAAAATAGGAAATTGTATAAATTCTACAAAAACTAATTCGTTATAGACGCAAAATGTTTCATTATGAATTATTAAAATAAATGTTTTATTATTTTATAAAAAGAAAAAAAACAAAGCGTAAACAATACCCCAATACGGGCAGATATTGTATTTGTGTGCTTCCACAGTTAAAAACCGGCGGAAATCCAGAGCAGGGCTGCCAAAAATTTAAGTTTTTTAGCTGAATCATTTAATGGTTTTAATTTGCTGATTTGCTTGGATTCTATTTAATTTTATAAATTGTCTTTAATTATCGCATTTTCAAATACTTTATTAAAATTTTTACAAACTTTTTCCACTTTTGTTTAATTGTTATTTCATTGGGGCAATAAGCTGTTGTTGGTTTTTATTTAATTTATAACGTTTAATTATTCTATTTTTGCTGATTACTTAAACGATGCTATTGCATTATATTTTGTTAAGAAATAGCTGCCTAGCACTTCGCTGTGTTCTTGATTGTTAGCAGATTCGTCTTCAAACAGAGACGGTGTAATCAAAATATATAATGATAACTAATCGACTTAATTTTAAAACATTCAACCAACTTTTAAAATAACTAATACTTTAATTTTTTTAAATTCTTATAATAAATAACTTTTTCTCACATTCATCCAATAAAAGTTTTAAATATATCCATAACTTATAATTAAAATGATATTTTTTAATTAAATAAATAAATGGTATTTTTGCAGATTTTTGTTTTGCGCATTCAATATATTTATATTAATTTCAAATTATAACATCCGCTATCAATATCAAATTCAGTTTTTTGAATAAGGTTTTATTTGGTTTTTATGTAAAAAAACAATATTTTTTAAATCTATCATTTTTTATTAACCGGTACGAATTACGTTTTAATCAAAATGCCTCCGACCTTCCTGATTCGGCCTGTGTGGCCTACATCGCCCGTTACCACCGGGTCCTATAAATTATATATTTTAAGATTATTTTTCATTACAAACTTACAATTAAAATAAATTTTTTTTTATTTTGTAAGTTTTTATTTTTTTTAAATATTGTTTTTGTACCTTTTTTTATTTCTTTATATTTTAAATTTTAACAACCTCTTTTTGGCCCTTTTTGACGTTATTTTTTTGTTTTTAAATTCAAGCGCGCGAAAATTGGTTCCATGACAACTCTAAAAGTGTGCCGACGAACACGTTGAAAGTTTCAATTTATTTACAAAGTAAAATATATATATTTTTATAAATATTAAAGTTTTATTTGCAGATTAACGAAAGTCAATTTAATAGAAGTTGACGTTTTTTGTGTATGTATTTATTCTTTATTAAACAGCAAGTTACTTTTAAAATCCGTCCCAAAATAATCTGACGTTCAATAATATAAATTTTTTAAAACGACTTGAGCACTTTTATTTTTGTTATAAATAATTTTTGTGGTTATTAACTTTTTAGAATTAAATTATTTAAACTTTTAAGATTTTTTATACATTACGATTTTGACTGTATGAGTCTTTAAATTATCTTATATATTATTTAGCTTTATGATATATATAAATTATTATATTTAAAAATAAAAATTTCAATTGTGCCGATAAGTAGTACCAGGTGGCAACTGGTACTACTCCGATACAGAGATGTATTGCAGCATATTTTTCAGATTGCGTTTTTTTTAAATTTTTATGCATCATCCGTGTTTAATTAATACTGATTACATTTATACAGGATATAGTAATAATATATATGATTTTTAATAAGTAATTTGTTAGATAACTTTTCAATTAAATATACAAGACGCTATCATCAAGTTAAATGATTTAAAAATTTCCTTCGGTAAACACTTAATTTAAGAATTTTATGGTTCTCGGAATATTTTATGAAAAAGGTATAATATCTCAATTTGCAATTCCAATTAAATAACCTGGAGAAAAAATATGGAACGTTGACTTCCTCTAGGTGTTCTCAAAAGCAAATGAACAATTTTCTCCAAATGATTAAAATTATATTTCTTGAAAATTTCTGCCAACAATTAACAACCATTGGGACGTGTACATATTGAACGTCGAGCGAGCAGCAGTTATTGCAATAACGTAAAAGTTAACAATGAAATAAGAAATTTTATTTTTGATATAATACTAAATACTGATTGCAGTAATCTCACAGGACATGAACAAAACTAAGGTTTAAAAAAATTATCTAAAAACAAAATTTAAAATATATGCATTCGCATTTAAACCAATTTAATCATAATAAAATAAAAAAACTCAAAAAAGTGTTCGATATGTGTAATGATCTGTTAATCCACAAAGATGGCAATTTTCAAAGTCGAATTGTTTACAAATATGTGAGGCCAGCCCGTTGGGAGATTCATAAATTTTTTGATCGGAACAAAAACCCCATAAATTAAACACATTGATTACATCTAAAATCTCTCTTGTTTTTATTAAAAAAATATTTTTGCCTTTTAAAATCTATAAAAATATAATTTAATTATGATTCAAAACAACAAACATATCTATAAAATTAGTTATAACATGAGAATGGGAAGAGCCACTACTATAGCGCGCTCCAGTTTTGACACCCAAGTTAGAATTTTTACATTAACAATTTTCTTGTTCTTCTTTATTTTGGGTTTAATAATTTATCGTTTTTTGAGTTTTTCGTGACACCCCTTTTGTTGTTAATTAAACTAATAACACGATCAATTTGTGCAAATACACCAATAATCTAAAGATTATTCGAATTTATATTAAATAAAATCATCCGCGTGATATGGACGGCCATTGCAATTTAAAATCACTGCATTTCCATCAGCTGCTTGCCGCAGTATTTGCAATGTAATATAAATAAATAATTGCGGACTCAAAGATAAAACAGAAAGGTCTTAAGGCCGTAAATAAAAATGTTGGTCGATTTCGATATTTATAAATTAATACATTTGTTATGAGCAGAATACCTTTATTATTCATTAATTATTATCTATTTGGTCATTGTTCTTGCAAGTTTATAATTTTTGGTTTCAAATATTAATTTTTATATTACATTATGATTTTATTATTTAATGTAAATGTAAATTTTTTAGTTCGTAAATTAATTTTGTGATTAGAGCTCGTTTATGTTTATTTTTTTATGATGGTTTACATAATTTAAGCATTTCCTTTAATAAATTTGAATTTCATTTTGTTAGACTATTATAATAATGTTTTGTTTAATTGCTTTAAAACATGATTTTTTTCTTATAAGTAAATTAAGTTAAGAGTATAATACCCTAAAAAGCTAATTTTGGCATAATTTATTTTCTAACATTTGTTTACATCTGAAATATCTTGCCCTTTAATATATAATGGGTTATAGTATTTATAAATTGATTTTTTTTTAAACAATGATTTGGACTTTATCTATCATTTATTATAAGTTACCATTAATTCTGTTAGTAAACTTTGCTATTTCAAATGAATAAATTATTCATTCTTTTTCCAATAATTGTTGTAGGTTGCTAGAAATTAATGCAACTGAATTTATATTTTTATCAATACTTTGGTTTAACTTATTTACGTAAATCACATTACTTTTTTTTAAGGTTGGTTATTTTTTATGAATTCATTTTTTAAAATTTTTTAATTTGACTATGAGTATCGGCTGTACAGATTGGATCTTATTAGTTATTTCTTAAGTTGAATACTTATAATAAAATTTTACAAATATTCTGGTGCTTCTATTTTGTTGAGAATTTAGAATCAACAATGCATAATTATTTTTATTTATGAACCTGAACAATCATTTTTATATTTTATTAAAATATTCATTTATTTAGTTTTATAGGGCAAACGAAAAATTTTGTTTTTTAGTCATATTTGTAACTTGGAGGTCAAATCTCTCAAAAATTCGGATTAATACATTTTTAATTTATAACAATTAGAACACGTTTTATTTTTATTTTAAACGATAAATTTTTAAATGCCTTACACTTTGTTATATTATTTTGAATGTTTTCAATTTTATGCAGAGTATTAATTTTTTAATTTATGTTTAATACGGTTGCATTGACAGCGGGTTGGCCGAATAAAGATTTGCACCTACATATATTTCCGCCTTGTATTGTTTGCTTTCGCTAGACGTTGTTTATTTTACAACCGATATCAGTAGAATGATGAAAGACATTGTTGCGGAAGAGCTTGCGCAGACATAAATCTGACAATAGAATAAGGTAATGATTAATCACCTCGAACTCCGAGCTCACATTTTAAATAGTGCAGAAAAAGAAAAACACACCAAACATTAATTGTAACAACTTTGCGAACAATGCCCAAAAATATTTAAAGAATTAATAAATGTTTATATATAAAAAGCAATTTGTACAAATAAAGCAATTTTTATTTCTATAAATGTTTATCGATTGTCAGTGTTTCTATTATTTTTGAACTAAATTATTATTAACATTATACCTCGTTAATGTATTTATAGTATAACAATTAATACTTTTATTATTTTTTGGAGAAAAACTATCCAGTTTTTTAAACACAATTAAAGAAATAAATTAATATTAATTTAGAAGTCTCATAATATAAAATTTCAAAAATATGGTAACGGAGCATAAATTAACTAAAACAATAAAACCAATATCGTATATACACTAAAAATTACATAAAAATTTAGGATATAAAGCGAATAAAATAAACGAAATTTTATCAAACTTCTTTTTTTATGTAACATCACATTTAACATATTTTATTGGAAAATAAGGTTTTGTATATTTTTGATAATTTTATTATGAATATTGTATTAACATTTATAAAGACGCTGTTCACTTAATTATATATATATTTTTATTTATTCTTGCAGTGAATATTTTTTTATTAATTATTTTTAATTTTATTTGTTTGTTATTAGGTTTTTGAAGATGTGAAGTAAGGTGGTTATTTTAGAGAAATGGGTAAAAATATACTTAATATCCAAGGTTTTAAACCCAAAAATTTTAAGTAAATTAGTCGTCCAATGATAGAGCAGACTACATTGTTATATCTTTCGTGATTTAATGATTTCTTAGTTAAAACTTTATAATTATTTTGATCCAAGGGTATTTTATAATTTTTTTTAAGCATCAAACAAATTTTCGTTTGGTTAGTATGCTTTATATTAATAATTGTTAATTTTCTCTTGTTTTCTATTATTAGATTTACTATACTTTGTTTCTGAGAATAGAAGCCCAGATTTCTTGGCGTTTCTACATAACGTGGGAGACACAACTTTGATGGTTGCAATGAATTTTTTCTCGTTTTCGTTCCAGTTGTTTATGATGATGATGTCCTCTTCCAGTTTAGCACGTTTGTTTTTTTGCATTTGAGCAGGTCCTCAGTTTCAACGAGTTTGCGCTTTTTTTACATTTTTATTTTGTTTATACCTTTTGACGTCACAAGAAAGAGAGTCGCCAAAACAATCCTCAAAAATATTTGTGATAATTAATAAATGTTTATATAAAAAAGCAATTTGTACAAATAAAGCAATTTTATTTCTATAAATGATTATCGATTGTCAAAGTTTCTATTATTTTTAAACTAAATTATTATTAACATACTCGTTAAAGTTTTTGTTTATTTGTAGTGATATATTTATTTTTAAGAAACAATTTAAAATTTTTTTATATTTTTAGTAAAGTTTTGAATAATATTGATCATTTTAACAAACTGTAATTTATGCATAGTTTCACCAAATATTATTTATCATAATTTTAAGTCCAGTATTTTTCCTTTTATTAGTTTTAAATTAATTATAAATTGTTGAAGGGGAGGGTTCACAAAAAGATGGGGAGATTTTCTAGATTTGAGATGGAGAAGTGAGGGAAGGACGGGGTATTGGCATCCGGATCTGATCAAAAGTGATTGGGTGAATTTATAAATTAAAGAATGATTTTACAATATATTTTTTAACATAAATTTTTTTTTGAAATATTATTTTTTATTACAAATTAATCATTTGTTTAACTTTTATATTTGTATTTATCGGTTTAGATGTTATTCTTTTATTTTTTGTTGTGCTCGGTCCAATTTTTTATCTATGCAGGCAATGATAATTATTAAGTTTTATATACATATTTACTGTAAGCTTTATAATTAAAAACAAATTAATTTGCATAGGAACGGACGAGCCCCGCACGATCCACCACATGTGATGAAATGGTCGTTGTTTGGCAGCCTGAAATACAATGAGAGACGTTTTTTTTGGTTGCACATTCGCAATTTTTTGATCTATTTTATTATAAATAATTTAATTGATTTGGTGATTATTCTAAGAATTCATGCAAAGAAAATGCACTTTTCTCCTCGCTTGGTCGATAAGGCGCTGCCGGTTGATATTTTGCTTTGATTTTTTTATTCTCTAGATTTATATTTTTTAAGTCTGTATATTTTGTTATTTAAATTTACCATTTTGCTTTTTTCAAAATTAATTTCTATCAAAAAATTAGTATTTAAAGTAATATAATGGCATATGCCATAGTTTTATTTTTTTCTATCAATCATACAATAGGAAATAAATTAAAATAAGTAATATATATTTTTTCAATTATTAAGATTATAATATTAATTTATATAAAACTATTATTAAGGTATTTTAATCATAATGTAAGGTCCTAATTATCAATTGTTTGTTTATTAATTTTTTTAAAGTAACGACTTATTCATAGTAAATGTGTTATGCATTTGAATTTGTTTTATTTGGAATAATATTTAAAATGAATCTAATAATAAATCGTTCAGTTGATATAACCTTTGAATTATTTTAATAAGTATTACATTTGAAATGACGATTAATTTGAATTTTGTTTGGAGCAGCCGCTTGCGATAATAATTTTTTTAGTATATATTTAAAAAAAATCATGGAAATTTTAAAGCAAAAAATGAATAAAAAGATTACGGTATTATAAAGAAGCTTTTAAATTACTATCAAATAAATGTAAATCTTGCGCAAGCAGAAATCTCCAATAATTATTTATATTGACTAAAAAGTTGTTCCAATCGAAAATTGTTTGCATTCTCTTTTCGTAATATATAGCTAAAAATTACTTACAATAATCACAAATGAAGCTAAACACCTCAATTTGAAAGCATTGCTTTAAACTAATAAATGATTTTTGCAATTTTTGATGATTTTTAATTTTCATCAAAAATTACTTTTATACATATTAAAGGGAGTCAAATATTTAAAAAGTAAAATACAAAAAGAGAAGCGTAAAATCAAATTGATTTTGTTAATTGGATTGAGCATCGACTAAAGATGATCGTCTGTGCACCAGGGATGGGCGGAAATTTATTTTTAAAAAACGGAAAACGGAAAACGGAAAAACGGAAATATTTTTTTTAACGGAAAACGGAAAACGGAAAAAAAGGGCCAAAAACAACGGAAAAACGGAAAACGGAAAACGGAAAAATTTTTAAATAAAATAAAATAATAATTTTTTTTTAAAATAATTTATTTTAATAAATATTTTTTAAAAGATTAACAGTAATTATTTTTAAAAATTTTGAAGGATTTATTTTTTCAGCGGCCTTCTAATTCTATTTTAAGCTTTTAGGGGAGAGGGGGTCGGCGGTGCCGATAGGCGCCGCCGGAGAAAATTTTGAATTTTGACTTAATTTGTTAAGAGATTTTCAACAAAAATTTAAAAAATCGGCACTTTTTTTAAAGTTTTTTAGGAATGGTATGGTAAAGGTCCGGCGGCGCCGATAGGCGCCGCCGGGAAAATTTTCTTGAAGATTTCACCAGATTTGTTAAGAAAATGGGTCCAAAATTGCGAATGTAGCACAACAAAAGGGCCTCCCCTAGTTTTTTTGATTTCGTCCAACAAAAAATGAATGAAAAGTTTGTGAATTGTCATCTAATATTTGTTTTTAAATTGGAAAAAGTTAAAAAGAATTTTTAAAATTGTTTAACCACCTTAACTGTTCAGCAAAAGTCCGAATAAATTACTAACATAGTAGGGGATCTGAACCCCCCACCCCACCCAAACTTATCTGCCCTCAACACTCACCATTACACCACAACCCAACCGAATTCAAGTCCTCCAAAAATCCCATTCTTAGGGGTGTATATTTTTTCCGTTTTTTCCGTTAAAAAGGGCATTTTAACGGAAAACGGAAAACGGAAAAAAAGGCCCAAAAACAACGGAAAAAACGGAAAACGGAATTCCGCCCATCCCTGCTGTGCACTCCTCGCCCCCCCCCCCCGAAAAAATCAATGAATTAGTTTGTCAGCACTCATTTGTCAGCCAATTTTGCACAAATGGTTAATATAAATTTATAATAATGCTTCAATTGTAAAATAACGTAAAATCTTAAAAAAAATCTCGCCCATTCCTAAAAAGCATCATAAATTACCGATTTTAGTTGCAAAATCTCTTAACAAATTAAGTCCAAAATTCAAAATTTTTCTCCGGACATACTTTATAAATTTTTCCAAAATTTCGAAGCAAAATTCTTAATTTTGCCAAAATTTTGGTGAAATTTCTTAACCAAAATCAAAAAATTTTCCCGACGGCGCCTGTCGGCACCGTCGGGCTCTCCTCCCCAAGAAATTAAATCTTTGGGGGTGCGTATTTGCCATAAAAAAGTTTTATTTTATGGGTGCATTTTAGTTTTTAAAAATTTTGATTTTTTAAAAAAATGTCCCCCAAAAAATTGTATTTTCAAAAAATTCACCCCTAAAGATGGATTTTGGGATTTGCCCATCCCCGTACGGGGATCCCCGTTCCCCGGTTTGCTCATCCCCGAAAACGGGGATCCCCGTTTTGTCCATCCACGGTATCCCCGTCCCCGGTTTGACCGGGGATCCCCCCCCGGCTCCAACCCTAGTTCAAACTCAATGTAGCTATAAATTTAAAAAAAAGAGCTTTAAAATCAGAAGTTAAAATGGTCAAATCAAATGGCATTTAACTCAAAATATTAAAACTAAGAATTATTGCTATCATTACTAAACAACTAATTTGAATACGCAAAACACACCCATTTATATGATAGTTTTATTTAAATAGACAATATAAATTTTAAAAATATTTCAAATGAAATGATTGAAGTTGGGAACGCGTTTCCTGTTTTCTCAACGAGAGTTTATTTACTAAATTGGTATTAAATAATCAATTAGCAACAATAATTGCGCCATTAATTGTGCAGATAATAATTCCTATATTCATTTGATAGAATCGAGTTTGTCTTAAAAATGAATTTGTCGTAAAAATACAAATTTATGTCGAAAAATGAGTGATTTAAAAAAAAATAAAACTTTAATCTTTAAATTTACTATATAAAAATGATGAAGGCTAACTACACTTTCTGTTTTAAAATCAAGATAACAATATAAATTATCATAAGGATATGTTCAATAAAAAAAGCAAGACAAACATCAGTAATCTATTAATACGCTTTGGTTACTTGTCTTTTTTTCGGTCAGCCGCCGCCTCCACCGACGCAACCGTTGCCGTCCGCCGCAGACGACGACGACCTAGTTATTTAGTTATACAAATACATAATTATAGACCTTTAATGTTAAATATTTGATCGTAATAATCTCCTTTAAAAATTTAAACTTAAATTATCTTTATATATTTATTTGTTTAGATTATTTATTTATATTTATTTTAAAAACTTTTTTGATAAATAATGCACAACAAGCAGCGATTTATCTTCTTTTATTGTAATAAAAAAATCTTATTAGTTTACATATGTAAAATTTCTCTAAAGTTAACATACGCAAGAAAAATGGTGTAACAAAACTTTATGTTTGACTAATCCAACGTTTTCGAATTTAACACAAAAAAAGAAACACACCCAATTTGATTTATTAATTAAAATAGTATTAAAACAATAAAATTACATGTAATTTTGGTGTGTAGAATAACGTAATTGAAAGACATAAATTTAATCTACATTAAATAAAGGATTACATTATCCGAAAATGTTCCCAGGCATGCCGTAGCATGAGGATTTTAGTAATTGGTTAGATGAAAAGAGACAGAAAGGAAAATAATTATTATTCCTTTAATTTATTTTGCAAAATATTTTTTAAATTTTTTATTAATTTATAATAATCGGAGCAATTAGCAATATTTGCTTGACCTTTTGTGTGGAAATTTTGTAATTACTTTTGACGTTATAATTAAAATCTATTATTTTTTAAGCCCCATTATCTATAAACAGCGGCTCTTTTATAAAAATAATTTTGTAAAACATTTAATATTTATTGGTAAATAAAGTTGCAAAGGTTGTATTATTATAATTATTAATCATTTTAATTAAGCCTTATTTGCAATTCCATGATATTTATTATATTATAACCCCGACGAATCAATCTAATTGCTATTATTTGTTGAACGAATGGAATCACATGTTTTGTTTGCTTCTTTTAAGTTCTATGGAGGTCTAAATCTACCAAAAGTTTTTATTAATTTGTTGGTGCTTTTGACACTATAATTAAATAAAATCATAAATAGCAATGTGTCAAATTAAAAAATTGTAGATTAAATATGAAATAAAAAAAATCGGCATTTATTATAGAACATTGATATTTAAACAAAGTTAAAAAAATGAAAACGCATTTTATTTTGTGATTTTTGACTAAGATATAAATTTTACTTATATTAAAAGTGAATGTACATTTCAGTTTGTATTAGGGCGGGTTTTTGATAATTCAATAATTGGTCATATTATTTTAGCAATTATTCTTTTTGAATATTTTTTTTTATAATTATTTAATTCAAACTGTTTTTTTAGTTTATGCAAAAATCCCCTAATTCTATGCATCCACGTGGTTATCCGCGGACATCGTATCGAATCGTGTCGCCTGTATAAAATAATTTTAGGATTGCAGCAATTTATTTTATTCGATAATTTATGCCATGGTTTGAAGCCTAAAAGAAATTATTTTAGTTTAATTTTTTATATCTTAGACAAGTTTAGATTAAGAACAAAGCAAGATTTTAAATTATCTTTTTTGAATTCTTTTAATTGATGGGATTTGTTTCAGCTGAATAGTAATTTTTGGTTTATAATTTTTTTTATCTCATAAAAATTATAATATAGCTTCTTGATATAGAATTAGCTTACGTAAATTTGCTAAATTGCCAATCGATCTACTTATTAGTTTAGTATATTAACGTTCCCGTAACAAATTCTATTATTATTTTAATAATTTAGCTCATTAGCTAATGTTTAGTTTTACACCAAACAGCATTAAATGTCTTAACTAGACAAAAAAATAATAAAATTATCGTTAACAGCGTCTTCAATCTTCAACTTCCGATTTTTGTAAAAATAAATAAATCTCAATAATATAAAATCAAATTGTCCACACGCCATCGTGACGATCGCGATCGGAAAAGCAGCGCACCGTGCTGCGTTTGAGGGAGTGTACGAACCATTTTTGGAATGTGGAAATTATTTCAATAAAAATAATTTAATAAATTCATTGATAATGCATTTTTGCTTATAAATAATAATTGAAAACCATAAATTGTCTTAAGTTGCTTTTTTATATAAAAAATCATGTTAATTAATAAATATGCATTAAAGGAGACATGACCAGCCACTCCCAACCCACATCAGCTCTCAATTGGCCAGAGTCGATGGATGCTTCATGGCACAACAGAAAAGAATGACTTAAATAATATAAAATTATATAGCCATATCATTTGTAAAATAAAAGTCAAATCAATGGAGATATTAAAGTGGGTTTTATTATAATTAACATAAACCTCAAAACAATCAAGCTACAAGAAAATTTATTTAACTAAGTAAACTTTTATAAAGTACAAAAGTATGGGTGCTTGTTTAAAAATAATCAACTAAAAATAACATATAAAAAGTAAGCGGAAAACATGGTAATAAAATTTATTAAAACCGTTAATTAATTAATACATTTAAGATTACGTTATCTTAACAGTATAAATAATTTTATTATCTGCAACACACATTGCTACTTTTGTACTACATGACCAAACATGATTTTAGAAGCCAAGGAATAAAGAATGTTAGTATTTATAGTAACGGAAACCAAATAGATAAAAATATAAGAAAGGAAACATTTTCCAAGCATTTAAATAAATTAAACCCATGTAAATATTGTTCTAGCCATGCCTTAATGGTGTCTTTAATCTGAAGCTTAAACGACTCAAATAAAATACGTTGATATTGTACCAATATTTAGATTAAATAAAATACCAAAACATATTTCACATGCTCATATTTTAAGAATTTGTATGAGCTTGAAAGGTGGTTTACAAAATTATATATTATTTTAATCATGGTTGATTTGATTTAATTACTTTGATAGAATCATACAAGATATATTTGCTTATTACTTTTCCATGTTTATTATTCGCTTGGTTAATTGAAAATTACTTTATTACAACTAGAGCCCGGTCGAGACGAGATCTCGTCTCGAGGATCTCGACGAGATTCTCGAAAAATCTCGACCTCGAGATCTCGCTCGACTAAAAATGAGCTTCACGAGATTTTTCGAGCCGAGATTTTTTCGAGAATCTCGACTCGAGATCTCGCTCGAAGGAAGCTCGAGATTCTCGATCTCGAGCCCAAACATTTTTCATGAAAAACACTGTTTTTTAAACAAAGATTGGCAATTTTGTAAAATTTTGCCTTACCGGACCTCTCCTACTCCTAAAAAGCTTCAAAAAAGTACCTCATTTTTAAGTTCACATACCCTCCTCACAGAGGCCATTCGATATCGAGCCACATTAATGTTCTTGGTTTAATATAATGAAACAAAATACTAAAGCTTTGATAATTTAAAAATAGCTTTAAGACTTGAATCAAAAAATTGATTTCACCTTTTCTCATTCTCACAAGAATACCATTTCACTAAATGAAACCCAAACACATGTTAAAAATAAAACTTATGTTCAAAACCAACCATGCAACAAATAAAATAAAGCATTAAATTAAAATATTAAAAAAAAATGATAGTAAGTATCAAGAAAGGATTGCGAATTTATTAAATTATATATGATAGAATATTTAAAATTCATTTAAAAAAATACAAGCTGCAAGGCAGCTAGGCTTTTAAAAAGATATATTATAAATTCCACAGCCTAAATCATCACTGATTGCAATTCATTTAAAAAATTAAACAACTAACACTCTGATAAAAATATAACAAAAGAGAGAAACTTACAAATAACGAAAAATTACGATTATTAAATAGATAGATGTTAAAGCATTAAATTCCATGTTATCAGCAATGTAAAACGATTGATCAAGTCTTTTTATAGATTTCATTTTTTTAATAGTGTAATATACTTTAGGAAATATAAAAATTTATTTTTTATTTTATAAAACTCGTTGATTATCCTGTAATGTGTTCAGCAAAATAATATTTAGTAAAAGATGAATTGGTCAAGGGACGTGCGCGATCGATCAAGGGACAACAAATCAAAATTTTCACAAAATAAAATAGCTTTCCTAATTGAATTTTGTGACACAATATTGGATCCATGGGCAGTGCACATGACCATGATAAAATTATTTTGTTTGCTTCGGGTGAAACAAAATTTAAACAAAAGTTATAATCAAAGATTTAATCAAAATAATAAATAATTAAAATAAAGTAGTTTATTTATAGACTTTTATCTGCTGATAAAGCAACAGATTTGGTGGGTAAACCAATTTAAAACATAAGCCAGATCAAAAATAAAATAAAATCTAAAATCGGGGAAAATGATAAAAAAAAATGTATAAACAATTAGCTCGAATTAAATCTATTTTGTATAATCCAACAGAAAATGTTTGTTTAATTAAACCCAGAAAAAATAATAAATGAAAACTCAAAGCAGATTAAAAGAATTAAAAGGACAAATGTTTTTTTACCCAAAGCTTCAAAAAAGCTCAATATAAAAACATTTTTACCTCATATTTTGCCACTTTTTGGGGTTTTTAGTCTCTATTTTTGGGGAAAGTTATTGCTTTTGTAGTTAATAAATGCTTTTGTTTATTGAATAAAAACCTTAATGAATTAAAAATTTATTTTTTGAATTTTTGCGTTAGATATACATTTTTAGTTTAACATATCAACTAGTGGAGACGCGGAGGGCATGCCTGTGTAGAGATGATGCTGTCTCTAGCAAGTTTTTGTTGTTTGCAAAAAAAAAAAGTTGTACATGTTTTTCTTTCTTATTTTAGTATTTTATTTTTGTTATAAATATGTATTTGGTTTATTATGAATTTTATTTGTTTACTGGTTTTAATTTTTTGAGACTTTTAGTTTCCTTATTCATTTGACAGAATAAGTACTCACGCTTCGCACCACGTGAAGGTAGTCTCTTTAGCGAAGCACCCCCCCCCCCCCTCGCTCCTTTTCAAAAGAAGTTTCTAAATTGTTGGTAGCCCCTTGAATTTATTGTAAATGTCTTTGTATTGTTTTTCAACAAAAATAAATGATATATTAAAAGCAATTTTAAAACACAAAGAGCAAATGTAACAAAAAACAAACAATCAACAAAATGTCATATCAAATTATGCCTGGTCAAAAGCGGGTGGGATTGTTTCATCATAATGTTCGATGAACGCACTTCCTTCAGAAGCCTGTGCGGCGCTTGTAGGCTTAACATATTTTTATTTACCAGGCAACTGAATAAGCTTGAATACCAAGACAAGGGTCTCAAAGTGGTTGAGCCCATTGTACCACAGCACAATTGGGTTGGTCACTTGGCGCTGGAATTGCTGGCCCTCTCCGTTGTCACAGATCAGGTTGAACTGCTGAAGCTCTTCGAGCGCCATATTGTTTTGAACGCGCTTCAAAAGTACGAGCTACGATGGGAAGGAAGAAACAGACTATACCCGAGCAATTCCTTCAGGGAAGTAGACGTCAATGATTTGCGGGTATTGGTTGTTGTCATTCCAGTGTGCGGCATGCTCTTGCAATTGGGCGCGTGTTGCGTTCGGGTGTACAATTGCAAAAGGACGGCGGAGCAGAATTGCAACCATATACGCATCGTCCACTTGAGCCCATCCACCATTTTTGCGGAATGGCATTGCAATGTAGCTCGCGTATGTGTCCAGGTTTTGGTCGAACCACTGCGGATTTTCAACGTCCAGAAGTGCAAGTCGAAGATGATCCAGGAATGCGTTTTGGCTCGCATACTGCAGCCTGGGGAAGTAGTTGACGTTTTGAAGAATTGAGGTAAGTTGACGTGAAACGGCAACGCGGAGCAGGTCGGAAATCGCTTCGCTATCAGAGCCAAGCAACGAAATGGCGATTGCGCTTAAAAAACATTGGTTTGCTTAAAACATCAATGGTCTTCACCGGTAGAAGCAGTCGCCTAGACCAACGTTGTTGACGCAACGAATGGTGTTTTGCTGCTGGGCAGACGTGGGCGGAGTGCAAGATGGGATGATACAGTCTGGGGTGAGTTGACTGCTGCGAGGGGTTGTGGTCCGTGACCCAACAATTTGCCGTTTTGTCTATGGAATAAGCTATTGAGGAATTGGTGTTATTTCCTGCCTACTTTATTCACAAGCTCTTTGTACAGCAAAAAGTCTTCGTTGGCAAACGTGACAAAATAAATTTCTGCAACTTTGTCAGCGCGCTCAAGGTCTTCTGCCAGCCAGTTGAGCACAGCTTCGAAAGCCATATTAGCGGCGACAGCGCGAGGAAACCCTTTGGAGCCCGTGGAGATGCAAGGGAATGCCTCAAGTATTTATAACTTTTAAGGCCGTTTAGTGCATGTCTCATACAATGGTCCTAGGCTGAGGCCGCTCAGGTGGGATTTCGGTCGCCAGCAGATGGTCCAAAGCGTTTGTATAACAGTTCTTCAACGCTGCAATGTTGTCAGTCGTTGGTGCGGAACCCAAAACAACAGGAGCAACAGCGTGAGCAATATCTTAATTGAATATTATTGTGGACACAACTTGCAGAGTTCTTACATTCGATGTGATCACGCAAATCACCGTAAGCAGGAGTTACGACGACTGTGCCAGCAGGTAGTTCCCCATTAAACGACTCCAGATGGTCTTGGAGTTCCAAGTGTAGCAGCGTAAGCTCAAAGCTGCATGCTCTGTGGATCGCGTCGTCTACACCACCGCTTTTTTCCAATTTGCTGTTGGCGGCGTTTACGACAATGAAGACATATTGCTTTGTTATATCTCCTTTCACCACGACAAGTTTGCGTAGCAAATCCCTTGTCACTCCTTGGACCAGATTGAGAGTGACAGGTGAAGCTGAAGACTGACGAGCTGGACGTGTCGTCGGTGTGGACAATGAGGTCGATGGTCTTGGCGTCTTGTCGTGGTTGATGGAAGGCTCGTTTTCCGCTGGAGGTTGGTGTGGAAACTAAACTGTTCATTGCAGACCCAAATTATTCCTATAGTTTATACAGGGTCGTCAGCAATTGTAGTTTTTGATGCAGTTAGCGGCACATTGTCAACCGGGTCAAGCAGGTCAGTCATAACGATATTTTTGACGAGGCCGTCGGGTCGTTTGGTGCAGACTTTGATGTTTTCTGCTTGCCGCACTCGAGAAAGGGCCACGTACAATTGGCCGTGGGAGAAGCATTGCGAACGATCGAGAAGAATGCCAACGTGGGTAAGAGTTTGACCTGAGCGACTTATTTGTATCAGCAGAACCCGCAATGCTACCTTGTGCCTTGTTGATCGTCATGACACTTCCCGGGCGAAGAGGGAATTGGATACGTTCGCAGCGCAACAAACCCTCATGAGGCGCCCTTGAATCACCGCCAAACAAAAAGCGTGCAACATGAAGGTCGTGCGTGTTGCCTCGGTGTGTCCCGGTCAGGATTCGGCAGCGGATGATGTGCGTGAACAGTTCCATTATTTGGACTCGCGTCCCATTACAAAGCCCCTCTTCCAGCGAAATGTTTGTGATGATCATCATCACGGCTCCAACTTTGACGCGAAGTTTGTGTTCGGGGATTCCAGGGGGTGTAAGCCGCGATAGGTTTTCGTAGTTGACATCAGCCACATTGTTTTGGAGACCAACGTCAACGGTTGTTTCGTCACTGATGGGAGTTGTAAAGCCAGTATAGACTTTTTCGCGCGTCGGCAATCGGTCCTATAACAATTCATTTCAACAAATACACAGTCACAATAAAAACCATTATAATGTTGTTCAGCTCCAACGTCTCCCTGTTGAGTGGGCATAAAATAGCCCTCCCTTCTAATTGAGCCCATTGCTCGACAGGGTCTTTGAGCAAATCCAGTGGGAAAACAAATTCAATCAATGCGTCACGGTCAATTTCAACCTAAATACGATGTTTGCATTTATTGTTTAGTACTCCTATGCTGTAACCATGCATGATGGCAGTCTTAAGCGTAGGTTTGCGTTATTCAGCAAGCCGCATCCAACGCGCATCAAAAAGTTGCGGTAATGCTCTTGCCCAGCTTGGAGCCGGTGGTTTGCAGTGAGACGTATTGTTGTGAAGTGTTTGAACAAAACAGAGCTCTTTACCGACGCATTCTTCTGATCAAGGTGGCCGCCTCCAGGGATCACTGGTGCGAGCTGTTTCCAATCTCCGCCAAGAACGACTACCTGTAAGAAAATGTGTTTTAAGATCTAAACATTGGCACAAGGATTAACCTTGCCAGCAAAAGGGATTGCTTCGAGTCGTTTTGGCGCGACTGAGCGAAGCAGACGATCCACGTATTCCAGTACGTCGCGATGTTGCATCGATATTTCATCAATGATCATGCCGTGTATGCTGCGCAACATCTGAGCAAAGTTGCCCTCATAGTCGACATTGAGCGCTGTTGAAGAGTCAACGTGTTTTGCGCGACAAAGCCGCTTGTGGACAGTTTGGCCTTCGTAGAGCAAGTCGGCAGCAATTCCGGTGGTTGCCATGGGAAGGAAATTAAGGCGTGATGCTTTTGCTCGTGCGATAATTTTCTATAAGTAACGAACTGAGTAAACCATCAAGTTTGAACCCCTACATTGTAGCTGAACGTCTTGCCAGCACCGCCTTCGCCTGTGACCATGAAGAGGCGGGTAACACCCGGCGTGAAGGCTTTCTGTTGGCCACTGATAACTTGCTGCGCGTCCACACACCCTTTGTAAACGTCTTCAATCAGTTGTTGTTGTTCTGAGTTTGGCTGCGGATCTTCAAAATATTTGATCCGATAATAGTCTTCGACGCGTTGGCGACAGTCGTGCTGATCAGGCAAGAGTTCGGGGTCGATATTGTCAAGGATGACATTGTTGCGGAAAAACGTCAGCTAAAAAATTGTATTCCAAAGGCAGATCAATTGTGTGCGTGCACCTGAATCAGTTGATCTGCTGTCATGTGAATGCCTTCTGGTCTTGGCAATCCAATATGTTCGCATGCCGTCTCGTATGTGCCATCTTCCCTGCATTCGGTGTCCGGACGTATACCATTTGCAAGCAGAAACCACTCAAGCGCGCGCAGGACATATTGCAGTTGATGTTCAGGCGATGCTTTGCCAACTTTGGTGCTCACAAGCCATTTGTTTGCGTCTTTCATTATTTCTTCCAAAAGCGCAGCTCCGTTGGTCAAGTTTGCGGTGGCAAGGAACACGGCAAGCCAACGTAAGCGTTGCTTTATCGATTTTTTGGTGTTGAAGGCCTCTTTGATTGTATTCAGCCATATGGACATGTCCGACATTAAATTGCGCGCACGGGCCGCGGCCACAAATGTTGGAAAGGTTGTGCCGTCAACAGTTCGGAGATGAAGCCAGCTAGTCGGATCGTGGACGTGGAGCAACAGTTGACGTATAGCCTTAAAAACCCAAACTTCGGTTTGCAAAGACGTGTATGTATGTCCAATACCAATAGCTCAAGATTGGAAGGCGAGACTGTTTTCAAGCGGCACAATTTGTGACCAGCGCGATTTTCCTGTACGTAGAGCTTCCACTCCTTCTTCGCCGCATCGTACCAAAGCTTCTTGAATGCCGTTGCATATGTCAAGTGCAGCGCATCGTCTTGGCATTGCTCATTGAACGCAAAATAAGCAGTGAGTTGAGTAACGCGTTCTTGGCCAGCCATGCGTCGTTCTTCCTCGGCTTGAGCTGCTTCACAAAAGGCGTTTTGCTGCTGCTCTTCATCTTCAAACCCTTGCTGCACAGCGATTCGATGGCCTTGTGGCCCATGCACGTCCAATTCATCGACCTTTTTCATGTTTATAGATGTTGCAATAATGTCTGACGAGCGCTTACTTGATGAGATCTCCGTATGAGCGGAGTTCCCAGCTGCTGCAAATAAGCTTCCATGGAGGAAATGTAGCGAGCCAAACGAATTTGCTGCAGTTCGTCGTAGTTCAGCGCACTTTGGCCCGTGTTGGCATCCGTGACTTGGACAAAGGCCATGTCCGCTCCTTTCATCATGTACTTGCATAAGTACTTTATACATCCTTCTCCCGCGACAAACTCGACGTTAATGCTGCAAAAAAGTTAGCAATTTTGTCACAAAAAGTATTAATTTTACTGAGCGACATATTTGCTTGACAGAAATGGACTGAAAGCCACGACGTGAGAGTTGTCCTTGCGAATTAGTTTGCCACGCTGGTCCTTGTATTGCATTTCGCGCCCGTATAATTCCGGACTCTGCTGGGCTTCTTGGAGTGAAGGCGGAGGTGGGCGGCGCTTGTAGCGAGGGTAGGCATTTTCAGAGTACACAGTGTCGTACTCAAACGGTTTCTACAGGGAATTAACAATAGGTTACATAGTCAGTGTAAACTAATGCACCGGAAAGTGCTTCCTGCACTTGCCATCCTGCAAGCAATGTCTCGTTGAGCATGTGTGAATGTTTTTGGTGGTGATGGTCTTGTGAAGAGCACGTTGTTTGGCCGCTTCTTTTGTCCGGCCAGTAGGATTTGGAGGTATTTCAGCGGAAATATATTCGTCGATGTAGTCTGCGGGCGTTTGGATTTTGCCCATGTTGCGCATTCGCTCCCAGTCCAGAATAATGGCAGTGTGCACGTGCGGTAGTCCACTATTAAAAGTCAGCATAGGGTTGTGGGTCTTCAACTTGCATATTTACCGGAATTGATGTTCGAGTGCGCCAAACCAAGCACGAACGGGTCCGAGAACGCCGCGTTCGGTGAGGTCTTTGTACAGTTCTTGCAGTTTGTCCACGAAGAGTCTGCACACAAGATCTGGCCGGTCAAACCACTGCTGTTGTTTTCCTCCGGCATCTGTGCCCAACATTGTTTGCAGCTCTGGACAATCCGGGCTCATTGTAAACGTGACCAGAAGGTCAGGAGGTCCAAATTCACGACAGATGGTCATACAATTAGCGTATTCCCGCTGGTAGAATTGTCTTGATCCGCGAAAGTGCTCGTCTGTCATGTACACCCTACCAAGCGGGCCTTGCAAGCCTTAAACTACGAGATGTTTGCTTAAAGAATGTTTCAGGTATGCCTTGTTTGGCGCGTAACGCTTCAAGCCAATTGATCAATGAACTTGGTAGTACGAGACGCCGTTGGCCTTGTTTGCGCTTCATGTACTGTACTTTTTGGGCCTCAGCTCTGTTGTTGAATGTCAGCGTGTAGAGTTGAGCAATGGTGCCCCAGTCCCAGAGCCAATGAGGATTGCGCCAGTTTGCGCCACGAATTTGCGACATGTAGCGAAACCACTGAGCAAAAGAGACTTTGTCTCGCCGATTGTAGACGCGTTCAATTGTTGGGCCAAGAAACTCAGCTTCTTCTCCAAGTTCATCTGTTTCCGGAACAACATTTTGTTGGGCATCTCTCAGCACAAGGTGTGAGTCCACGTGTTCGCCTTCGCGGAGCCGTAGCGGTAGCCCACGTTCTATATATAATTGTTAAGAGGATCAGCATCTTTGACGCTTACCAAAGCCGCATTGGCCTCGGCTGAACAGTAGTGGGAACAGTGCTGGGTCGATGTTCCTGTTGGACCATTTCAAGTGTCGTTTCCCGCTTCCAACACGTCCAGTCAACACAACGTCGTAAGGATTCGATGGCACAACGTTCGAACCATCGTCCAAATAAAACTTGAAAAAGCAAGTGAGAAAAACAGCTTGCGGTATTAGAGCACCTGGGCCACAAGACGGCTACCGTCAACAGTTTGAACGCCGAGTCTGCCTGGGTGAATTCGCTGCACATTTTGCAGGTCCGCAGGTGCGATAATCGGAGCAGCGCGAACAACATCATCGGGATAGACTCGCTCTTCACCATGAGGTGTTGAATCAACCAAAAGCATGCGTAGATTGACTTGATCATGGGCAGGAAGTTGTCTGAAGGTTTCAGCCGCGATTTGATACAAAGCGGCATACGGATGATAGCGTCGTAAAACGTCGAACAAAAATTGCATAAGTTCCGGCTATAATAATTTGGTAGCTAATGTGTATAGGAATTGAACGAACAGAAAGCTTGTGATCAGTAGAAATCTCCGATAGCCTTGTTTGCGCGTCAACAGGTGGGATGGTGAAAAGTTGACCATGCAATGCGGGCAAAGTTGTGGAGGGAGGGTTGAAGTCCCAAACAGCGTACTGCATCATGTTGTTGCACTTGATGATGCGTTTGTCGTAGGCTCGCTTATCCGTGCTGAGCTGGAGCTGGATTTGTCCAAAGGACAAGTGACTATTGTAAGCCAGCGCATTCTTGAACAGGGAAGCGCGCATTCGGGCAATGCCAGTGTCCTGGTTGTACAGCAGTGCCATCAGTTCACCAGGCCGATTTTGAAGGTCGTTGAAACGGGTCGACAAAACAACGCGGCCCTTAGCGCAGCATTTGGCGAAGGCGGTTGGCCCAGTGCCTTCAGAGTGCAAGCACAGCGCCCCACAGAATGGGCAGGTACACGGTTTCTGATTGCTTTAAATGCAAAACACAGGGGGACTAATGATGCTACCGCAAGTGAGTCG
The DNA here is from genome assembly GCA_020449905.1 of Globodera pallida. NCBI lineage: Eukaryota > Metazoa > Nematoda > Chromadorea > Rhabditida > Heteroderidae > Globodera > Globodera pallida. The sequence continues at coordinate 131,112 of JAIXHY010000021.1, read as the reverse complement.
TAGTATTCCGGGAGATGCTTCGCAGAAGAAGCACCGCATCCGACGCCAAAATGTTTGGAATGAGTAGTTGCGCATTGCTTTGTTATAGGCTCAAAAACTTCATGTTGGGACGACCACAGTTCAGAGCTGAAGCGAGAAGGTGTTCGGCTTTCTCGTTGGCTGCGCCTTGAGGCCAAAGATGGTGGAGGCATAAGAACTGCGTCCAATGTTGACTGGCTGAACATGCCAGAAAGAGCCAAAGATGGACGTATTCGGTGTTCGGGACGGACTGCTCGGCCACCAAAGCATCCCCGGGGCTTGGTAATCTGTCGCTGCTGAGCAGGCTCTTTGACGCCACATGCGGGACTATATAAAAAGGATTTAAATATTTATATATTTATCTATTATAATCACATGTATTCAATGTCTTGAACGCCTTTCCACGGGTAACCACATAAGCGGGGGCATCTTTGTTTTGGTTCGGGCTCGTACCTTAGGAATAGAACACTTGTTTTAGTGCAGGTAATTTCCCCATGAATACCAGCAGTGTTGGTGGCAATAAGTCGAGCAGCAAGACAAGAAAACTTTGGCAGGTGGAAGTCCATCATCGGTTAAAGAAAACAGCTTGTTGCATAAGTTGCAAAACCCAGGATGGGGAGCAGAGCATTGCAAACACAGCCCTCCATTTGAACAAAGTCTAAGCAAGTTTTTAGGTATTTCATACATTATTGATAACACAATTACTTTTCCTCAAGTTCGTCCGCATGCAAATCCGTGGAACATAGCCCTTCGGAACAATAACAACCGGTTTCAAAGCACCCAATACCCAACTTTTGTTTGCATTGCAAACACTGCATTGAAGGTGTGGCTTTTGCACATTTTTTGCCGATCCCCTTACACCTTTTAATCGCTTCATTTGAAAGCCTAAACTATTAACAATTAATATTGGTTGTTGGCCTATTTACATTACCATTCTTTAAACTCCTTTTCCCAATGAAATTTATGTCCACATTCAAAAGAGCCATATCCTTGCATGGAGGCAACAGGTAAGTCACAAAAAACGCATTTCATTGACTTGGTAAAACGACCATTTGCAGCTCTTGGTCTTGGACAAGGTTCTTTTTGCAACTCTGAACTGGATGTTATTTAAAAGATAATATATAAAGTACAGACCACAAGGTGCAATTCCAAGGTCGTGCAACATTTCTTGTTGTCCCGGTCCGATGAAGTCAGAAGCTGCGGTTACATCTTCATACGCTTGTAAATCGTTAGCTGTAAACTGGAGAACATCTTCATGCAGGGTGTTCAGACCAATAACATGGTCTTCCGTTGCTGGGTGGTCAACTAAAACAACCAGGCATCAAAGGAAGAAGAAGTCAAGTACCAGATAGTATGCGCAGCTTTTCAATCGGAATCTCTGAATCGGTGGATGTGGAATGCGGTCCATCAATGGTAGCCAATTCGCGCTGTTTGGCAGTTCGTTTAATGGCAAGGCTATGGGAAGAACGTGATGAAGTAGGAGTCGCAAAGACTTCGGTTCGTGTGCTGGTAGAACAACCATCATTTAGGAGGACGGTTTCTGGGGGGCTTGGGGTAGCAGAAGGTCCTATGGAAAAAGTGACTTAAGTAAAGAGGAATTATTGTGTACTTCCGCGTTTTCCGAAGACGAAATTTGCTGTCGAGAACTGTTCCCACCAGCGCGAATAAGCCTGACGACTGACAACAAGGGGGCCGAAATGAGTTGTAAGCGCGGCAAATGATGTTTGGCGATCCTGGCCTGAGTGGAAATAGGCAAGAAGAAAAGCGTGTTGATTTTGTGCCGAGCTATCTTCTGGGGTGCCACCGCCACGCAGCTTGGATGCGTTGGTATAGTACTGGAGCGTTGAATAGTCCTTATAAAGCCATTTCTTGTAGTATATGGCGCGGATAAGTTGCAGTAAGAAACGGATGGATGCTTTATCCTTGTTTTGAATGTGCGACAATAACATGTCGCGTCGGACCAAATCGGCTGGCCAGCAGCGATGCTAGAAAATATGGACATAAACAGCTTGGCTTGGAGTATACATTACCAGAATTGGCTTATGGAAAATTGACATCTTCATTGGAAAAGGCACGAGAAGAATCCGCCTCTTTTTTGGTTCGTACACGGTCAAAGGTGGACTACAAGTCATTTCCGGCTTTTCAACGCGCATGAAAAACATGCCGCGATTGAAAGCAGCAGCTGTCGAGCAAGTGGGCTATAAATAGATATACAAATGGAAAGTGTGCTTAGACAGGTATTTCTACCAGGAAAGGTTGATTGAAAACAACCATTTGTCGTGACGCGGCAGGGACAGACTGATGCTTGGAAACAGATGTGTTAATACGTTTCGTTTTTGCAGGCACAAGAGGCTCTGGCATGGCGCAAATGTTTGGCGAGGACATGATAGTCGTGGGGCGTGAAGATGGACTTTGAGTAACATCTGCGGTTACTTTTGAGCTTGGGTTTGCCTTCTGCTTTGGCTTAAGGCAAAGCTATTAAAGCATTTGGAATTGCAAACATTTAACGCACTCGACGGTGGACAGTTAAAGTGTCCCAAACACTCCGGATGGTCGGCGTTGGAGAAGGAGCGGCAGGCAAAACCAAGGAAGGCATTGGACACACAGCAGCTGGCTTGCGGTTGATGACTTGCCACTGGTGCGGCTGCAGTGGCTTAGCACGGCAATCTTGCCAATTTATTGGTTTGGCAGTGCGCAAAGCGGCCGTTATTGTGGGCTTGATTGGTAAATGTCCAACAGGGTTTGCTGCAGGTGGCTTTTGAATAGGCTAAGGAATAGGAGCGAATTTTGCAGATTGCACATTTTGTGTACCTTCTTTTCGTGGGCATAATTGCGCAAAAAGGTTTTGCCGCCACGGATTTCCACGTGGTAAGCGAGCTTATCCTGGCCATGGACAATGACATCTGGCCGCTTTTCCGGGACAGTCTTGGTGGTGGCAGCAATCGGGGCATAGCCCAGAGGAAAGCCGGGCTTAGAGTACGCGTTATTGCTATAATTGATTTGAATAGGCTTGTTATTGTAGTGTATAAATTAGCGTGAGCAATCCGTACTCGTGGGGCTTTTGCGAGGCGAGCCATTTGTTGAAGGCCACGGGGTCCTTGGCTGGCAATTCAATGTCCGCCCACGCGTCCGCTTCCGTCCAACCATTGCGGAGGGCAGCCGGGATGGCGATGCCTTGCCCACGTTGGTGCATGACCTCGCGGTCCGCCTCCAACTTGTAGACAAAAATGTCGCGCACCAAGTTGCGCAGGTGGGAGACGTGGGCCTTGTTCCCCTTGGCAATCATCGCCAGCAAATCGTTGGCGCGATTGCAGTCGGCGCGCCAATTGCGTCCCTGTTTATCATAAATATCACTTTGCGCATTATTTTGATTAGTAACATTAATAATAATTAAATGTTATTCGTTTTGCGTATTTGATGTTAAATATTTAATAATAAAAGTTATATTATTATGTACAGGAATCGGGCCATCGAAGATGGACATCTTGATGTCCGATGGAAGACCAGAAGGGATGGTCCTGGTCACGGTTGGTCGACGCTCGGGGGAGCAATACGTCAGCCGTGGCATGGTAGATCGAGAATTTAGCCCTAAAGAGGGCTGTTTGGGATAAGGGGGGGAGGGACGGGAAAAGGGAATGATGGGGAGACAAAGAGAAGAGAGAGAGAAAAGAGGAAAGATATGAGAAAGGAAAACGATTTACGGCAGGCGAAAGTAGAAGAAAGAACTGAAAGGAACAATGAAGCACGCGATGGAATCTGAAAAAAGTCTCATTTGGTAAAAATATCAATAGCTTTGCATACCAAATATAGCAAGCAGAAAGAGCAGGTTGAAAGCAAGAAAGATAGCTGTCAAAATAAATAATATTAAAAGCAAATTGCAATTGGAATTCTACCTGGGCTAAAAAGGGAAATTAAGAATTCATTAATGAATGTAAATGGGATTAAAAGGGGAAGGGAAAACGTTAAACATGTAACAGTGGCAGCATAAACCCTATTTAAAGAAAAAATGTGGGAAATTATACTCATAGGGTGAGGGAGTAAAGGAGTTGGTGGGTTTAAATAGGAGAGTAGCAGTGTTAGGGCAGGTATGGAACATAAAGAATAGGGTGTAGCTTGCTGTGGTGAATAAAGTAATGTAAAGCGTTGTTTATTGTGGGGGACAGGTGAAGCAATTAATAGGGTAGTAAGTCGCTGGTTGATGATGGTAATAAAAGCCAAATTTAGTCAGTTACAACCAAGCTTGGACTATGTAAACACAAGTCTTGGAAGTAACCTAACTAAAAAGGTTTTAGGAGGTTTCCCACTCCGAGCGCCGAATAAACGTGTTGTTTGCAGGAGAACTTGCTGCCTGTAATTTGAATTTATTTGAGTTTGTTGACAGAAAAAAGAAAGGACCCTTACAAAAATCTAATAGAAATATTGCTGGGAAATTATAAATCAAGTATTCTTTGCAGGAAACCTGCGGCCTGTAATTTGAATTTATTTGAGTTTGTTGACAGAAAAAAGAAAGAACCCTTACAAAAATCTAATAGAAACCTTGCTGGGAAATTATAAATCAAGTATCTTTGCAGGAAACCTGCGGCCTGTAATTTGAATTTATTTGAGCCTCTATAACGGAAATAGCAAAGGAAACTTACAAATATGATAGCCCCGTTGCTGGCAAATTATAAAGAATTATTTGTTGCAGGGATTTGCCGCCTGTAATTTGAATTTGTTTGATAGTTTGTAGACAGGAATAGCAAAAAAACTTACAAAAATCTGATAGCACTCTTCTGGGCTAGTAAATTGAAACACAATTGTTCTTAGCAGTTTGCTGGCTGTAATTGGAATTAGTTTGGAGAACTTGGAAACAGTGATCGCAAACCAAACCTGCAAAGAGTGGGTAATTTTAAGGTATTCGAATGGTTGTAAATTGAAAAAAATAGACAAAACGTACAAACTGTGATTATAACTGGTGCTGAAAATTGGCACCCAGTCTTTTGTAGGAGAACTTGTTGCCTGTAATTTAAAAATATTTGAGAGTTTGTAAATAAAAAAGTAAACAGAAAAGTATGAACGAACCGTACAAAAAGCTGATATAACCGTTGCTGCAAAAGTATTACACTATTGTTCTTTGCAGAGGAACTTGCTTCCTATAAAGTGAATTTCTTTGAGAGGTTGTAAACAGATTTGGTGCAAAACAAAACTTACAAAAAAATGATATAACATTTGCTGAAATTGTAACACAATTGTTCTTTGCAGGAAAACTTGTTGCCTGTAATTTGAATTTCTTTGAGAGTTTTGAGTGTTTACATTGAAAGAATGAACAAAACGCACAAAAAACTGATAGAATAGTTGCTGTAAAATAATAACACAAGTGTTCTTTGCAGGGGAGCTTGTTGTCTGTAATTTGTATTTAATTTTGAGGGTGTAAACAAAAATCGCAAAACAAACCTACAAAAATCTTGTAATTTGAACGTATTTGGCAGTTTGAAAAAATAGAAGAATGAACAAAACGTACAAAAAACTGATTAGAACCGTTGCGGCAAATTGTAACACAATTGGTTTTTGCAGGGGAACTGTTGCCTGTAATTTGAATATAATTGAGAGGTTGAAACAAAAAGCGGAAACCAAACCTACAAAAAGCTTGTAATTTGAACGTATTTGGCAGTTTGAAAAAATAGAAGAATGAACAAAACGCACAAAAAACTGATTATAACAGTTGCGGCAAATTGTATTGCTTCCTATAAAGTGAATTTCTTTGAGAGGTTGTAAACAGATTTGGTGCAAAACAAAACTTACAAAAAAATGATTATAACATTTGCTGTAAATTGTAACACTGTTCTTTGCAGGAAAACTTGTTGCCTGTAATTTGAATTTATTTGAGAGTTTTGAGTGTTTACATTGAAAGAATGAACAAAACGCACAAAAAACTGATAGAATAGTTGCTGTAAAATAATAACACAAGTGTTCTTTGCAGGGGAGCTTGTTGTCTGTAATATGTATTTAATTTTGAGGGTGTAAACAAAAATCGCAAACCAAACCTACAAAAATCTTGTAATTTGAACGTATTTGGCAGTTTGAAAAAACAGAAGAATGAACAAAACGTACACTGATTAGAACCGTTGCGGCAAATTGTAACACGATTATAACAGTTACGGCAAATTGTAACACAATTGTTTTTTGCAGGGAACTGTTGCCTGTAATTTGAATATAATTGAGTGTTTGGGAAAAAGGAAGAATGGACAAAGCGTACAAAAATTTGAAACTAAAAAAGAATGAACAAAACTTGCTAAAAGTTGATATAATTGTTGCTGCGGTTAAATGACACAATTGGTTGTTGCGATGAAGTTAAGCTGCCTGTAAGTTAAACTTATTGGAGTGTTTGTAAGTATAAATCAAACGTACAAAAAGCTGATATAACCGTTGCTGCAAAATAACTACACAATTGTTCTTTGCAGAGGAGCTTGCTGCCTGTAAGTTGAATTTATTAAAGTGTTTTTAGACAAAGTAAAAACAAAACTTACAAAAATCTGGTATCACATGGCTGGGAGATGAAAAAAGAAACACAATTGCACTCTTCAATTTTGTACAATTGCACTATTGCACTATTGCATTTCTGCACGGTTGCACTTTTGCACTTTTACATATTTGACTTTTGCACTTTTGTTCTTTCATGTAAACACGACACAGTAGAGGGAATGAAACGCCTAACGAAAAATACAATCCAAGGACCATAAGAACGACACAGAATTCTTCAAACATAGAGACTATGTTTAGTATTAAAATTTGATGTTTTCAATCTACCAGCAATTAAAATGCCTCGCTATAAACTTTCGATCTTGAATCTGTTGTTCATTACAGTCCTTCAGAAGGGGGGGAAGGAAAGCTTAAGGGCTGCGGCTGCAACAGCCACCCATTACACCGTTGACAGCGGGCCACTGTCAGGCTGCCAAACCAAGGAAGTGGAAAGCACCTTAACTTCCAAGGAATGACACATGTAATGTTAACCACGGCCTCTACGTGAATCTATGGCCGTGTAATGGACCTTTTAGGGGCAGGCCCGCGGGAGGGGGGAAAAGTTATGGACTGCGGCTGCAACAGTCACACATTGCACCCTTAACACCAGAGTGGACTGTACTCCCCAGGATTAACTGGTTTAACTCTGGTGGCAGGCTGCCAAACCAAGCAAAGTGGACAACACCTTTCTTTGCAAGGTCCCAAGCGAAGTGGATGACACCTTAACTTCGCAAGGCCCCAAGCAAAGTGGATGACACCTTAACTTTGCAAGGGGAGGCATATGCAATTATGGACTACGGCAGCATCAGCCCCCATCGCACCCTTAACACCAGAGTGGACTTCTGGTGCTAGGCTGCCAAACCAAGCAAAGTGGACAACACCTTTCTTTGCATGGTCCCAAGCGAAATGAGGTGCACCGTAACAACGCAAGGTCCCAAGCAAAGTGGACTTTGCACCTTAACTTTGCAAGGTCCCAAGCGAAGTAAACTGCACGCACCTGAGTTTCGCAAGGCCCCTAACGAAGTGGATGGCACCTTAACTTCGCAAGGGGAGGCATATGCAATGTTTACCACGGTCGCTACGGGTATCTATGACCGTGGGACCTGTGTTGGGGGAGGTCCAAAGGGGGGTGACACCTTTGGCCAACACAGTATACATAGGTGGTGGTGTTCGCGCACAGTTGGCACCCGGTAATCTAATGAGTTTTGGTTTGGGCATAGTGCCGTAAATGGTTGAAGTTGGTTGATGTGCCCTTGACACCGGAGTGGACTGCATTAAACCTAAAAGGTTGGCTACCTTAACTCCGGTGCAACAGTGCGGAGTGGACTGCATTTAACCAGAGGCTGCTTGCCTTAAACCCGCACTGTCTGAGGCATTGTAGACGTGCGTGTTGACGTGCAGTTGACGAAAGCTCACGTAAATTTTGTTTTTGCAAATTGGCGGATTTTGTCATTTGGATTTAAACTTTGCTTTTTTAGCAGAAAGATTTAAACTATCATACAAACAAAAATTGAACAAACTCGGCAATTTTGAGCCGAGTTAAAAATTAAAAGACTTTAAAATTTGAGTTTAAAATTTTCAAATGCAATTTTCGACCCTTAAACGCTGGAATTTCGACTTTTTGCCTTTTTGGCATCAAAGTCTTTTTTGGCACTTCTTAAAAATACATTGAACTGCTATATACAAAAGAGATGAACAGCCTCGGGCAATTGTGAGCCGAGTTACAAATTTCTAAAATTTTAAAAAATCGTCCAAATGATTTTCCGCCAATTTTTTATTTTAAGTGCATTTCCCCCTACTACGTCCCCCGGTGCCTTCTCAGCCTTTCCCAGCAGTGAAGGAACAGCAAGCTGGACACAACACCGCCGGTGACTACACGCCCTGCAACTTAATGGGCGTGCGGCGCAACTCCGAGTGCCAGCACCGGTTCGGATTTCGTAGGGGGTACCGGAGTGCCAACAGACCCCTATGAAACAAAAAATTTCAACGGAGATGTACTGTGCCCTGTAATGGTCTAAATAGCCTTTTTTGGCTTTTTTTAAAAAAAAGTTATATAGTTTTCTTGACATCGTGTTTTAGACGTCAATTTAACAAAAAAAAATTTTTTTCCGTTTTTTTTTCTTTTTTTTTTTATTTTATAAAAACATTTTTTTTTTGTAAAAACATTTTTTTTTGTAAAACATTTGTTTGTTTTAAAACAAACATTTCATTCCGAGCAAAACATTGTTTTGTTTTGCAACAAAAAATTCCAAAATTTTGTGCCAACAAGGCACAGTAGCATCTCCAATACTACTGGCAAACCAAAATTACGGTGCGCGAACACCTGACCCTGCCGCGCGGCGACCGGTTAAGAAAACCGCGTCCGGCAAGGGTCCTTCAGCGTCGGCCGGGCATTGAGCCCGGCCGGGCTGGCTGGAGCGCACAATGTGATTGCTCAACCGGTTGTGAAGAGGCTGGATTTTGGCTTCACTTAACAAATTTCCCCAGCAAATGTCGGATAGGGTGCGTCACTGCAGGAATTACGCTCGTATGTCTGCACGTTCTCTCTCTTTTGCACACTATTTCGTCGAAATTTAATATCTCGCTTCTTGTTCACATTTTCTTAAACAAAGTATATATATTTCGAATCAGAATAAAACGCAGATTCTAACAAAAAAAAAGTTGTGTTGCTTGTGATAAAAGGCGCAAAGTTATGCTTTGATCAATTTTGGCCAAAAAATGGAAAAATAAAAATTTTATTTTTAGTTTTTATACAATAAATTTAATATATTTTGAAAGAGGAGAAAAAGCTGATTATAACAAAAAAAAATTTAAGCCGCTGACGATAAAATGGGCAAAGTTATGGTTTGATCAATTTTGGCCAAAAGATTGAAAAATAAAAATTTTTAGTTTTAGTTTTTATACAATTAAATTAATATATTCTGAAAGAGGAAAAAACGGTGATTATAGCAAAAAAAAATTTAAGCCGCTGGCGATAAAATGGGCAAAGTTATGGTATGATCAATTTTGACAAAAAAGTTGGAAAATAAAAATTTTTAGTTTTAGTTTTTATACAATAAATTTAATATATTTTGAAAGAGAAGAAAAAGCTGATTATAGCAAAAAAAAAGTTAAGCCGCTGGCGATAAAAATGGCAAAGTTATGCTTTGATCAATTTTGGCCAAAAAATTGGAAAATAAAAATCTTAATTTTGCATTTTTATACAATTAAATTAATATATTCTGAAAGAGGAAAAAACGGTGATTATAGCAAAAAAAAATTTAAGCCGCTGGCGATAAAATGGGCAAAGTTATGGTATGATCAATTTTGACAAAAAAGTTGTAAAATAAAAATCTTAATTTTTCATTTTTATTCAATTAAATTAATATATTCTGAAAGAGAAAAACGGTGATTATAGTAAAAAAAAAAATTAAGTTGCTGGCGATAAAATGGGCAAAGTTATGGTATGATCAATTTTGACAAAAAAGAAGGAAAATTAAAATTTTTCTTTTTGACATTCCGCCAACAAAGTTTATATGTGTATAAAGAGCAAAAAAAGCTGCTAAAAAAATAAACTTTGAGAATCTGGTGATAATATTGCAACTAATTGTATTTTGGGGATGTTTTATTTTTTTAATAATTCACATTTTCACTTCACAAAACCAAATTTAATTGTAAAAGATGCAGAGAATTTTTTTATATTTATTAAAATATTTCCCCATTCATATAGTTGCGTAAAAATGTAAAAAAAAACATTTTCAGTCGGGCGGATCTGAACCCCAGGGGGGCCCAAGGGGGGCTAGCGCACATCCAACTCACCACGGTTACCAGGTGCGCGAAAAACCCTTCCTGCCACCAAAACTCCACTCCAACTTGTTCAAGCAGTTCAGGCATGTGAAGAAAAGATGCAGCAAATTTTACGGGCAGTCCAGCGCGATTTAATTCATGCGGCTGCGCATAAAACGAAGCGAGTTCCTCCCCGTGGAGGGGAAAAGCCGTTTTTGGCACTTTGGCTGGGCATAACTCGGCTCCTGGCATCGCGCCGGGCATGCTTGATGGCTCATTCGCTTATGCTTGTCAAGCTGTGCATTCCAATTATGAAACATGTGACGCTACGGTAGATGTTGCGCACGTCATAGGGGGAAAAGTGAAAAAGTGCCATTGTGGGTGGGTTGGGCCGATTTGTGGCACGGGTGCCACAAAAGTTGGAGGAGGTCAAGACCGGCGCCAGCGCGTGCGCAACTCCACGCGCTACGTAAACGTAACAATCGTCATGTAGCTGGTGATGCACGCAAAAAAGTTGGGGGTGGTCAAAGGTCAAAGTTGAAGAAAAAAAAGAGGGGTAAAAATGTTCGACGGCATTTTGCAAAAAAATTTCTTTGGGCCGATTTTAATCGGCGAGGTTCAAAAGTTTCTAAAAGAGCTCCTCTTTCTTTTAAAAAAAAAAGCAAGGCTCTAAATGCATTTTAAGTTGAGGGGGAAAGTTGATTTAAGGACGTCCGCTCCGTCTTTTTTTTATAAAGATAATCTTCAATTAATTTCTCTTATATTATTTAATGGTTTGATGATTAATCGGATTTTAAAAACTTAAATGATTTCTTATTATTTTACGATTTATTTTTTTGTAGTATTACGCACTCTAAGGAGTATTTTCTTTCCAATAACACAATATAAACAAGTGTTTTAAATAAAATCAAAATAAAATTAATATCAGACAAAAAGTGATTTTTGAAAATAAGTAAATACAGAAGTAAAGATGATATAATAAAAACCAGGATTCAATGATTCTATTGATTTTTTTTATAAGATAAAATTTAAATGTTTTATTGAAAGTCTTTAATTTTGGTATAATTTGAAAGATGATTACATTTTTGCTGCGGTTACTTTATCTAATGAGCAGTTGCTCATCTTAAAGAACTAACGAATTTATTATAATGGTTATAATTTCAATTAATTACAAAATGAAAAAATGTAAAAGATTTAAAACTCAAGACTAAATGCACAGAGCTAAACATATAAAAATTTAACCTCGTTTAACAAAGTAATATATGTATAAACGCACTTATTCAAATAATCATCATTAAACCATAATAAACTAATCTTTATTCTACAATTCATTTTTAACTACAAAAATGCAAAACAAAAATAATCATCTACAGCCAAAATAATTTCATTAAAAAGCAAATTCCTTGAGAATGAAATCGATTTTAGTATATTTTAACATGATTGAATGTAGAATCTTTTTTTAAAAATATAAGGTTCATTTATTTGTTAAATTAATCGGAACCTACGAAAAGAATTAAGGCAAGTGTATACCTCCGAAGCACAACAAACAAAAGCTTAATGTTAAGCGAAGTGCATGCATTGCAATATTCATTATTCAAATTAAAATTATAAAAAACTAAATAATTGAATTTTAAAATAAATATTCTGCATAATCTATATAATATTATGAAATTTCTATTAATATATTAAAAATATCCTTTTAATAGTGAGTAAATTCGTCCTTATTATATTTTTACTCCTTATAAAGCTAATTAACGAGAAATTATATAAATTAATAATATTTTTTTATATGGACAATATTTAAAAACAATATTATTAATTAGAAATTATGCAAATTGAAGACCTGCAAATTAATCAACTTTCAATCCAAATCTTTATATTAATGCATTGAGTTATAATGCCATTTAAATATAAAATATTTTTTTAAACTAAAAACATAATTCCATTCAAAATAACTTACTATATACCAGTTAATTCGTTATTGGCAGGCAATGGTGCAAGGGTTCCGGTCTACCTCAGAAGAAGCGATTACTGCATCAGTTTTAGACCAAAAATCTTTCAAGCAGATATCGAACAATCAACAAACAAATACACAATGCAAGTTTAGCGCCTTCTGCAAACTCGCCAAACTTTGCAAAATGTATTTTGTTGAACCTAAAAGCATCTCTTGACGCTTTCTAAACTAATTTAATGAAGAAAAACAAAAAAAAATGCATTTAAATAAATATTTTATGTTCAACAAATTAACCAATATATCGCAAAATAATGTCAATACTTTTTTCATTCCTGTTTAATTACTTATCTTATTTAAAACAAAGCTTGTTAATTTATTTTTAAATTTACCTTAACAATTTTATTTTGTTGCTAAAATTAAATTGAACCGCAACGCAAATTGATACCGTCCGTACACATCTTGAATAACGTTCAGCTTCCATTGCAGCGCGGCGGGATCAATTTTGTCTGGTATAGTAAACTGAAGTTAAAAAGACTTACAATAAATTAAAAAATAGATTACAATCTTTAAAATTTAATTAGAAAATAATTTAAAAATTATATATAAAGCTAGAAGAAACCAAGTAATTCCGCAACGAACCCACAGACGCTAGCGCTTTACACTTTACACACACCTTTTACATCTAATAAAAAGATGGGATTTAATTTAAAACCCAAATATCACTTATTCACGATAAAAAAAAATTTGAATTTTGAATAAGATTATAAAAAAACAACTTATTAATATTTTTGTGATAAAACGATTAACCAACCAATGAACATGTTTTTTAAAGGATGCAACATAATGCAAGAGAAAAGCGTTTAGCTAAAAAATATTTTAAATTTGTTCTAAAAAACTAAAAATATTATAAAATAATTATATTATATAACGAGATGTGAGCGACGCTCGATTCCCAATATTTTTAATTCTGGTTTATTATTTTATAATATCATCTATATAATTTACCCTTGTTATTTATTTTAATAAAAACTAAAATCTTTACTATTAAAAAAATATCGTTCTATTTTAATAACAAAATAAGACGAGCCGGAATACAAGAACGACCTGTGTGAAACAATTTGGTAAGATAATGTTGGGTTTTACCTAAAAAACATTAATAAAGTGATAATAATATTTTTTAAAAATAATTACATAAAGGAATAATTAAATAGAAAAAACTAAATTGAAAAAACAATAGAAAGTATAATTGTCAGCTTTAAAATCCGACAAATTTAAAAATATAATAAATCTCGCATTACGTTTTAACATATATAAAATTTGGATTGATTTGTCTATGGCTAACATTAAAAACATGATAATTTAAATACGAATATAAATATATCGCATTTGTAAAAGTACGATTTTAAAGATAATGAACGAACGAAATAAATATTTTTTAACACAAGCAGCAATTGTTTTATTAAACATTAAAAACAAATTAAACATTTTAAATGGTGCAATATATTCTGATGCATTTAATTTGCTTAAAAAGTTCATTATTTGAAGAGTCCAAAGTTTTGGGACTAAAAGCTAAGGTTAGTTGATGACCACAATAATCTTAATGTTCCATCGGATACTGGCTCCATATGGGGGGCTATTACCTGAAGCAGGAAATGAATATTATTTGCAATAAAAACATGTTAATTTATATGAAATGCCTTAATACAATTTAATAAAATTTTTAGACACTCTATTTAATAATATTGCATACTTGTAAATTTTAATTTTATATAAACAGTCAAATTTAGTGAAAATAGCAATTCAACATATCAAGTAAATCATCAGCTCATTTAAATAATAAAAAATTATTATCAATTAATTTACTAAAATTGAAAGTAAAGAAATTTTATTATCAGTTTTCTTATTTAATTAAGTCGGGCTCAAGTAGCTGAATGACTTCGGAAAAAACAAGACGCAATTAAAAGACAATTTACTTAAGTGGATATTAATTAAAAATTAAATCGATAAATGTACTTTGAATATTATTTGACGTATTGGCTCAATTGGCAAGGTTTTTTTGATCAGTAATGTTTTTATCTAGCAAAATTTACTTATGCACCCTGCTCTATAAAATCATTTGAAAAAGTAGCAATAAATCAATTGCTTTTGATATTCTACCTTTTTTAGTGATTATTTTGGCCTTCTTTGTGATTATTTGACTGACTATTTTTTAGTTTTCAGGGACTATAAATCTGTTCGTTAGTTATGAGGATTTACGATGCCATAACTAAATAAATGTTGTTACCTGCAAGATAGGTAGTTAAATTAAATATTAATTAAAAATTTATTTCTTAGAATTCTTTTAAATTTATAATTGCTTAATTTTTTAATTCAATATATAAAAATTATTATAATATAAATTAAATGCGCAAAGCACTCATTGTAACAGAATTGTTTTCCCGTCCATTAGCAAATCGTCTAATAATTTATTTTAAATATTAATTTATCGATCTTATCAATAATTTTTTTAGCTGTTTTTTTCCTTCTAAATTGATTTAATGTTTTTTTAAACTTAAATGACTTAGTAATTACATTTTTTTTTGATTCTTTCAACTTTTTTTAATCATTTTATTATTTTGGGGTTTTTATTTAAGAAGACGCTTTAGGTTTTGTTTCTTTTGTATTTTTTAAAATTTTCTTTTTATTTTTTTGATATAATTTTTTCTTTAGTTTCTTTCGATTTTAGCAAAAATGAGCCATGGATTTAAGTACAACGACTTTAGCGAACTACTATATCTTAAATTAAATATCCATATTTCAGAACGCTGTGTAAAGACAAGACATTGAATAAATGATATTTATTTATTAATGATCCTTTATGGCTGTTGATTTAAGTTGTAAAACAAATTAATTTTGAATTTCCAACGCTGTGTAATAAATGATTGTTTAATCAATTTAAATTTATTATATTTTATGTTTCTTTACAAATTAATATTATGATGATAATTTGTATATTTATTTAGCGTCTGCATAAAGAAAGGCATATAAAGATTTATTTTGTACGAACATTTTTCTCACTCTCAAGGTATGTTTTAAATATAAATTTTATCCTAAATTAAGTCATTGTTATCACTACAGTTTAATGATTTTTTCTGTCATTTTTATTTTGGCATTAAGTCTTCAATAACTGTGCTAAAATAAGTAGGTATTTTTATTTTTTTGTAATTGTGATTATCAGTTCCAATATTATAATAATTTAATTAATTGTGTTATTTTTTGTTTTTAGATTGATGCATGGCATAAATAAAAATTTTTCTCAGAAAGATAAATAGGTGTAGAATATTTAAGCATTATTATTTATAAATATTGTTAATGAATTTTATTTGACAAAACTAATTGATATTTCTGATAATAATATAGTAAACTTATATAAGTTGGCAAGAAAAACATTTTATTCAATTTTAACATTTGCAAAAATCATTTAATTTTGTGGGTATGAAAAAAAACATTAACCTTGCATTAGAAAGCTATTAAAAATGAAACCAACAATTGTGAAAGGCAACCGAAAACAAGTGGAGCCTTGATGTCTCAATACAAATCATGCCGTTTAAATTCATTAAATAACAAGGTATTTGTACAATTTTATTCAAGATTATTTAATTTTGTGGGCGAAGACTTTTTCAATAATGTCAACTTCTATTGTGCATGAGAAAGCGGGCGGCCGCAATGTGATCCTAAAAATTCCCATGTCTAATTAAATGTTAGTTAAAAACTTAATTGCAAGTTTAAATTCAATGGATGCTTTACCTCTTTATTTGATTTAATGTTTTATTTTTGTTTACATTAATTTTTACTATACTTATGTGAACAATAATATTGAACTTTGGTTGTACTCACGTCATTCCTTCTACTTTTACGTTGCTTGCAGTCGTAATGCAAGTTTTTATAGTCTTTGATCGAATAAAGAAGCATATAAAAGTACAAATCCTTCCCATTTTAGACTAATTTGCATTTTGTTTGATTATGATTTTTGGGATTAAATATTTGTGTATAATTTTAATTTAGTTTGTAATTTTATTTTTTTTAGAATAAATTTTATAAAATTTTGCTTCAATTGGTTATTTATTTTTGTTTTCAGGCATGGAAGAGCGCACAACCCTGCTTTTTTCCATGAAGCGGGTACGCCGTGGCAAATTATATTCACATACATAATAATTGTATCTAATATATACGGCGAAATTTGTGAGCAATTTTCTTAATTTTAGTGTAGAAAAAACTTTTTTCGTCTTTCTAAAAATGAAAAAGAGACAAAAAATGCATTAAATATAATATTTTATTATTTATAATTAATCAATTGATTTAAGATGTAATCATCGAGGTTGCAAGATATAGTTTTTAGTTAAATTTGATTTATGGACGTTTTATTTGCGTAACTTTTGGCATAGATTCAATTCATTTTTTAAACGATATCACATTATTTAAAAACATAATTTTGGTAGGTGCCTTAGTTTTATTAACATAATAATTAAGCAGTTTTGAAAAGTTTAAATAAAATTTTTAATGACCTTTGTATTTTTTTCTTGGAACATATTTTCATTAAAAGAATTGTTTTGTTATTACATAAAGTTTTTATTTATACGAATTGTTATAAAAATAAAGGTCAAAAAATTCATTGAAATAGTTTTAATGTGAATACAAATATAAGATATTTAGAAAACTAATGATATGCTGATTCATCACAAAGTCAAAAATAAATGATGTAGTAGATTTTAATTTATTTGCGTAATCATATTTAAATTAAATCTTTTTACATAATATTTTAGTGTGCTTTTGCTTAAGTATGTTATGCAATATTAATATTTGAAAATCCACGATTTTAATGGCTCATTCTAAAACTCATAAACTAAAATATTTCAGATTAGATGATTATTTGAACTTTTTTAACTGTTTAATCGTAAAATTAATACATTTTATGCTTTCTCGGCGACGCTAATTAGCAGTAGTCCTGTATCCATTTTTAGTATAATATATTTGTTACATTCTTTAGACTGCCAGAAATATATTTTAGATTCTCTTTATGCTAGTATTTTTTATTTTATACCAATAGCAACGCATTTCACATTAAATCATTTATTTCAAATAGCTCAGTATGTTCGACAAATATTTTGATTTAATCACTATCTGTTTCTTTTTGTTTTGAATTATAAATTAGATAATTTTTAAATGTTTTTTAATTTATTAATGCAGCCACACCGAACAAAAGTTGGCTAAGCACATGCGTGCTAAGCACCACCGATCGCTGACGCCACTGCCACGCCACAGCCGAGGCCAAACCGTGTCGATTAAATGGTTAATTTAAAAACTTTATATATTTAAATTTATCAGAAACCATTTAAAATTTGATATACCTAGTGAGAATTTATAATATATTCAAGAGATGTTAATTTAGATTTTTATATTATTCAAAAATAATTTAAGTAAGCAAAACATTGTTTTTATTCTTAATTTATATTTCAAAAAAATCGAATAAAATTAAAATTAAAAAAAATGCAAATAAAGAAAGAAACGCCGCTGGAGGCCGTCACCACCGGAATGTGCCGGCGCGGGTCACGTTGATCCAGCGTCAGATCGTATTCCCCCCCCCCGGGGGTAATTTTTTCATCCTTTAAACATTTTTTATTATTAAAATACAACAAAATATTTATAAAGAAAAATCAATATTTTAAAAAATCTGCAATCACAACAATTCGTCTCATCATCTCTATAGTTTTTTTTAACTTTGATTTATATTTTAACACATTATTTCAAAATAATTTTTAATTTACAATACTTTCTTAAAATAGACATAGGTATATCAATGACATTAAATGAACTGCAGCGATTCTAAACCCCATCAAAGAATAGTCGAAGTGTAAATACGCTAAAATGTCTTATTTTTTAGGTTGACTGAAACTCAAATACATATAAAATTCAATAACTTAACAACACAATCAAAAAAGCACGGGACCTATGCTAAACTTGACAAAAGCCAAAATAAAACTAATAACTTCGAATTTAAAATGAAAAATAAAGTAATAAAAATGAAAAAGTTAAACGCGCCAACATTTAGTAAAGTGATTTTCAATCAATAAACATATCATTTTATATCTTAAAGCATTTTAACGAATGATATTAAAATAAAAAACTTTATTTTTAAACCAAAATTAATTAACATAAAATTACATATATCAAAAATACATTTTTCAATCGTTAATGCTCAATGTTAATAAAAAATTAGAGGAAATAATATTTATTTATACAATTTTTAAATCTAATCATACATACTGATTTCTATAGACCTTTCCACATTTGTTCAAAATTACAAAATTTGTTAATTTGCAAAAAAACTTGGTTTTTAAAGTTTTATTATTACTGATGGTCGTCATAAGCTGATTAATCTATTGCCTTTTAATTATTATTTTGTAAGTACATCATTTTTGAAATTTTATTGTTATTAATGGTCATCGGAAGCTAAATAAAGTCTTTAGCTTTTTAATTTTATAATAAATGAGAAAGAAACCTATTTAAATCTTACTACTTGATTAATATTTGTCTTATTTTGACAAAATTGAAGTTGCAAAAACTAATTATTAAATACATGATCGTTGATTTAAATTTTAAAATAAATCGAAATTTTATAAAAACAAATAATTAATTTGTTATTCAAATAAGAAAAGTTCCAATGCCCAATTATTTCATTCAAATATAATTCAAGTGCATTTCATTATTTGTATATATTTATATATAGTAAATTTGCCATATAAAACTTTTTATAAATACTCGATTTTTGATGTGTATCCGACAATCGCGTAGATGAACTCGACGCAATAATGATTATGAGTTTATTATATAAATGATTAATATTCGAGTTTTTTTATTTCCAATTATTTGTTGGATTTATGATTTATTTTGTCAAATTGTTTTATTTTTAAATATAGTAAAATGGTCTATTTGTGCTCGTCTGCCAGCGTGAGCATAAATTAAATAATAAATGTTTTTTTAAATAAAATAATAAAAATTAACTACATGGTTTTAATCAGTTTAGAATTTGTTTAATTTTGATGTTTTCTTTTTTAATGAAAATCAATTCTGAAAATTATTATTTGTACTTTTTCATAAAGTATCAGATGATGAATTGATTGATTTTTAGTAGTCCAAATAAGGTATGTATTTGGACAGTCCATGAAAATGGATCGATAAATTTTTGGATTTGTCTGACCGAAAGGTTGGACTTAAATTTGATTTCCCAATTCCATTAGAGGTATTTTCATTGAATCAATGTTATTAATTCTTAAATTGAAATATATTGATTCAAAATCTATTATCCATTCAATTAAAATCAGTTAATCTAATTCTAAAATATTTATTGATACGAGAACTAATTTAAGCCCGCAAATGACTATTGAAGCAAAATAAACCCCAAATTTGCTTATTCACATATTTGAATATAATGGAGGAATCATATGGAAAGTAAAGTGCAATAGTTTTTCAAGCGCTAAAATGCTATATTCAAACATGTTTTTAAATGAAGAAATTTTATATTTAATATATTTTCTTGAACCTAAAACTTCTTTATTTACAACATTTAATCGATAAACCCCTCACGACCGGGTGAACGCCACGCATAAGCTGTTTAAAGCGGAGAGTAAATTAAATTTGCCGCGCATGCGCAATAAAGAAAAAATACATTAAATCTATCAAAAAATTTTGATAATGAACCACAAATTTTAAGCAAGTGTTTTCTAACAATTTGCAACGAGTAAACAGTGATTACAAATCTTTAAGTCCATGATGATAAATTTAAAAATTAGGTAAACCCCTCAGATCGATGCTTTCTGAATTTAACAAACGATATATTAACATAGAAATCGGGGGAAATAATTATTTACTGTGAAAAAACAACAAAAAAAATAATTATGAAACTGTATCAAAACCTGATCACATTCTTCTTTTTGTATATACAAATTCTCATCGCATTTTGGAAGATATTAAAGATATTGATATTGATTTAGCGAAATTTAAAAATTAATATTACTCAATGAAAATTAAAATTACCAGATTTAAAACTTAATAAAAGAGGCAAGATTTAACGTTTATTATAATTGTAAATTTTTAAAAAAGCTGTTTAAAATTTTATTTCTATTTTAACATAAAATAAGACAAAATTATGCGTACTTGTCAAATAAAATTATATGTAGAGTTTTTGAGTTGAGCTAAACACACTATTTTAACTGCTCAGCGCGAGAACATGTTTAATATAATAAACCTCTTTTACAAAAATGTGGAAATAAACAAATAAAATGTACCCACCAAAACCATTAAATTGCCGCCTCTGCAAACAAATAAAATCTATGTAAAAATTTAATTATTTTGTGTTTACATTAAATTAAATAAATGAAACGAAAATTAAATATTTGGCCAAAAAAATTAATAAAAATGGAAGAACTGTTTACGATCCTATGAAACTGAAAAATTAATCTTGGAGTATAGCTTTATAAAAGTAAACCCCATACAAAATAAAAATCCGAATAACCTAATAATTTATTAGTTTCGAAAATTGAATATAAGCTATGAAACATTGGAAAAATTTAAATTAACAATTAATTATTGGCTAGAGAAAAATTAATAATAATATAATTAGCTTTGGATGCCACTGAACTCAACTCAACGCAGGCCTAACTTTGTAAGCTTATAACCTACGTGTTATAATATTATATCGACAATCAATAAAATAAAGATACGCAAATGGATTAGAATTGGTAATAAGTTCATTTTTACAAAATCTAATTTAATTTTACTTGAATCAGACTTAAGTTGTCGTCATTCAATAAATTTAACGCCCACTTCATTTAATAAAATGATCAAAACGCGAAATGGGAGCCTGCTAAATGTAAATAAACACGCTGGTATCACTAACATAGACACCACTTTTAATTTTATTGAAATGCAATGTATATGTTTGCAATAATACTGCAATTTTATGTAATTTACCGGCTATGCTAATTCTTAATAAAATATAACGTGAACTAATCAATATTACCAGACCCAGCAAAAAATTGGCTAATTTTTAACGGTGTTGCTTCCCATAAATTACAAGAAAGTATATCCTTCATTAGTTCCCAATCAAAATAAATATGAAACTTTAACACACAAAAATAAAAGAAATGAAATGGAATCGAAGATGTTAAATCAGCTAAACTCGGAACGCGTTTAAATTGAACCTTTAATAAAATAAACCTCAAAAGTTTCTGATGCAAAGAAAGCCAATAAAAGACAAGATAATTTGTTGTTTTGCGAAAAATAAAAAATGCCAATTAAAAAACAAGTCAAATAATATTTTTTTTTTTTGAAATTTTAGTGTTAGAAGACGATAAAATTAAATTGGGAAAAAAATTAAAATTAACTATAAAAACGGCTTACCACAACAATAAAAAACTTTAATGCACTTATATTTATAATTTGTACTTACAATCATATAAGTAAGGTGCAATAATTTTAATAAAGAAAAAGCTTAATTCGTTCAAAAAAACAACTTGCTTAAATGCAACAGGTTAAACAAAATTGCGGAAAGCTCAAAATTTATTTAAAATGTTAAAATATAATATGACTAATATTATTAATTACATTGTCTAATGTTAAATAAAGTAATTTGATGGAAATAATTATGCAAAGCCTCCGAACAAACGAGGAACGAGGGGGCCACGATATTGTGCACGAGGTCTTCATGCCTGTACATTGTGGTACAATATCACGGAGCCATTGGCACTCTTCAGTGGCGAAGTCGCGCCGTGGAGAAAAAATGTATTCCTTAAAATAAGACAATTGAATGTTAAATCGTATATAATAAACAACAATTACACAACAAAAGGAATTCATTAAATTTAAAAAAACTAAACTAGTAAGAAAATAAAAACATTTCTATTTTGAAAGCCTAATCACAATCTTCTAGGCAGGCAAGTAAAAGAATTTTATTTTTTTTTGTAATAAATTAAATCTTTCTATATATTCCTATGCGAATGAGAATTGTTAAATTGCCATATTTAATTAAAAATGTTTAAAAAATTTTAATCTAGTATTTACATAATTTGTTTTAATTTAGCCATATGCTTGGATTCTTTGATTCTTCTTAATTTAAAAATTATTATAAATTTAACATAATGTGGTGCTTTGACAAGGTCGTGCACCCCATAAAAGATGTTTGAAATTCGACAATCCGTCATATGAAGTCGCACTGTGAACAGGCTGGTCAAAAAGAAAATTTAAATTTATTTACAAAGCATTAAATAAGGTCAAATTTATTAAAAAACTGATTTATATCCAATTATAAATTATAACTAAATACAGCAAGTGTTTAGTATTGCAATACGATATTGTGGGCTTCATAAAATGACGAAAAGTTTTAGTTGAACTTGTATTTTTGGTCAGTAATCTTCATAAAATGTAAACACTTATTCAATTTTATTATTTCATAATTATTTATTTAAAAATTATTTATTCTTGTTTTATTTTTTTTTGTTATTTCAAATCAAATCAGCTTTAATATATTTTTTTAAGTAATAAAGCCGCTCTTTTCGAATCAAATGATTATAGCCTTAATTGTTCAATTTTTTATTTGATAATCAAAATGTTTTGTTTAAAAAAAATAAAATAATAATTTTGTTAATTCAAAAACCTAAATAATTTTTAATTAACGACTTACTGTATTTTAGAATTGTCGTAAAGCGTTGTCTTTATAAAAATAAATAAAGATGCCATTCGCAGGAAGTTGACAGAAAAAGCAAAGTCCTGATCCCCTTGCCCGTTGTGAAGGAGGTAACCGAACCATCGGGAAAGAAAACCTCCAAACACTTAGCAGGGATCGCAGTTATGATGTTTTCCTGGGGCCTAATATTTTTATCTTTATAATTTTATGTCAGATAAAAAAATAAAACAGTATACGAATCATGGATTCTTCGGGCGCAAAAAAAGCTATTGAAACAGCGTTATGTAGATAAAATTGGGCAATGGCGGTGTCTTATAAAAATAATGACCAAACGATTTTTTGACACTTATGGTTTTAACCATTAGAAAGAAGAAGAATTGATAATATAGCTAACTCCATGGGACAGTGTACCCCTTGTTTTTTGCTGCATGGTTCTCATCTGCCACTGCCCTTTGTTAAATGTAATTACATTTGAAAATAAACTCTATGAAGAGTTCTAATGGAAAAATAATTTAAACCCCCTAATGACATATATATATATTAACAAAAACGAAATTAACTATCAAAAGCCCGCTAATAGATTATTCTTTTGTAATAAAAATTCATATTAAAAATAACTGCTTAAATTGGATTTATTTAGCGTGTTATCATTTATTGTGCTGCTGACACTTTCGGAATTTTTTTTGAAACGCTTTTGAGATGTTCATTTTAAGTGTTGTATGTAAATAAATTGTTTTTTTCGTATTTTAAAAAACTGTTAAATTAGTTTATTATATTGACATTTTTTAATATATTTATTTCAAACAATTACTTAAAGTTATATTCCAGGCTGTTTGATTGAAATTAAATCATTTTATTTATTGTTTATTTTATACAAATTTTCTGTAAAGAAAACATATCTACTTTATATTTAAGTACAAATTATGCAATATATACGTTTATCGTAAAATGCCGCGGCCCAATCTTGGCAATTATCTCATTTAATGTTGTGGCAGTGAGTTGCTGTATATATTATATATCTGCCAGATTTTATCCAAATTTGTAAAGAATTTTTCGGTTTAAATTTTAATTATTTAAAATTTTGTAAATGATAGGTGCACAAATTAAAGGAAAATCAAAAATTTGGGAAAATGTATTAATTGCTTAAATTACTAAAAATAATTTCTTTAAAAGTAAATTAATTATTTTATTATTCAGTGTCTTTGCATTTAAATATATAATTTTATTTATTAAAGTTTATCTTATTGAACTTAATTCAATTATTTATTTCAATTTATGTGTTTAATTTTTTTTATTATTTTTGCGTATCAAAAGCTTTTTGGCCTCGTTCTTGGTCGCTCAAAAAGTAGTTCCGGTTTAAAATTTTAACTAAAATATTGATTTGCTTATTTTTTTATGCGTGCAAACGCAGTTTGTTTTTGTACTTTTTGTTTAAAAACATGCCACATAATTTTATTAAACATTCATAATCAGAGGGTATGAGGCGGCCAAATTATCATCATTATTTTTGTCTTTTATTATCAAATAACACTTTTTTTATTTTGTGTATTACGATTTCCTGCATGTATTTGCTTCCTTGGTCCATTTTTTAATCCATTCAATTTCATTTCATTTATTTTATTGGTTTCATATATCGCTCAATTGTTTTATAGATCGGTTTGTCTTATTTATTCCTACATTTTGCTTTTTCTCATATATATTTTGTTCACAATTCGTTATTTTCACTTATTTTTATTTACATGCCACTTTTTTAACTACTTTTCCGGTACATTTATGTTTACTTGTATTGTATAAAATTTTCTTCTTCATATGTTATTTTTGATACGTTTTATCGTTCTCTTTATCTTGCCGATGATCCTGTGTTTTCCCCCAAAGCACAGGAGAGGGTTGCCTCGCAAAAGAGAGAACAGTCTCTCATAAAAAATTCAAAAATTTTTCAAGAATTTTTTTTGAAAAAAAATTTTTTTTGTTTTTCAACACAAATCACCTAGAAACAGCCTCCCCCACACAAAGGCGCAGCCGTCCGCTGCAGGCGTCTAGTTGCAAAAATAGTAAGAAAGATTAATAATGCAAATATGAAAATATTAAATAAATCTTTATTTTGCCTAAAATGTACTCCAAAAAAAGTTAATGACAAAAAACCGAAAAAAATTCGAGGGGGCCTAGCTCGAAAATTTCCAAAAATTTTCGCACTATCTAAACACCGTTCGACGCAGTTTGAAAAACTCTACAATAAAGAAGAAAATCGCTAAGTGCTACGGGAAAAATAAAAAAGTTAGGGACAAAAAATCGGACCTCCGACCTAACATTTGTTGAGATTTTTCCAGACCAGGGTTTTGCTCTGATCAAAAAGTGATCAACAGCAAAGTTGTTCAAAACATATCAGCGGGGTGCCCTCCCAGCGGGTGCTAAGCGATTGGAGCAAAAAGAAAAGAAATTCCCTTTGTGCAACTGCCGATGGGACCCGCAACTCAGCTCCTGGGACTCAGTACAGATTTATCAAATTTATGTTTTTTGTAAAAAGTTTAAAAAAATATATAATATGTAAATAAATATGAAACAAAAAGATGTCTCTATCCTGCACAGCGGAATTAACCATCGTATAAATTAAAAATTGAACCAGCCTAGAACTAATAATATCAAATTTGTGTTTGGTCTAAATTGTTTTATGTTTTTAATAAAGCAAAAAAAGATTTTATCGAAATTCAAATGCATTATGGCTTTTTAGAATAAACGTTTTAATTATTTGGAATTTTATAAGAAAAGGTAAAATAACTCTTAATGCAAATAATGTAATTAATTTTTTTTCATTATTTTGTTACCAAGTTACTTGGCTCCTTCATCTTCGATTAGCAACACCTATTTTTATATATTATTTATATTTATTTGTATATAAATTTAAATTAATTTTTTATTGATGAGTTATGTATGAAGTGCCTGCGAAACAGGGCTGGGCAAAATCGGAAAATAAAATCCGAAATCCGAAACACGAAATTTCTGAAACACCAAAAATGCGAAACAATTTAAAATCCAAAAAATCCCGATTTTTTTAAAGTTATCGATTAATTTTTAATTTCCCTCAACAAAAAATTAATTAAAAGCCAAACAATAAAATTATCGATGCTGTTACCGTTGAACCTTTTGATCGACGACGGGGATTCCCACTGTAGCAAAAATGGTGGCAAAAGTTGGATTGTCTTCCTAGATAATAAAATAATATCTTCAATCGTAAGTGCATAAAATTGAAAAAAAAAATTCATGAAAATAAACCAAAAAAATTTTAATCTTATTGCGAAGGTTTGATAATTAATTGATTTAAACAATTTTAATATTACAATTTTTACACTATAAATTTAATCTTCCTATTTGCGCATTGCCTCTTTATTTGACGGCTCACCCTGTGAATTTACAGACGGTGTCTCCATCGGTTCAGTAGCTTGACGTTTTTGGTCTGGGTTAATTCAGATAAATCAATACATTCCTGAGCCTAGTCCTAACTTTAAATACACGCAGATTATTGTTGGAAAAACATTATATTGGTAAAGTGATAATAAATTACAGCAATTATAAAATAAAAATATTGTTTTTAGAACACATCCAAGAAGAGTACAGTAAAAAAGAGTTAAAAGCAAATTTTAGCTTTCGCTTTAAAAACATTTAATCAAAATAGATTAAATAAAAACAAACAAATTCATGCACGAACTTGAACAGGTGAGGGCGCCATGGAAATAAGTTATTTGAAAGTTTTAGAAAAGGTTTGAGAAAAAAAACGAATCAACAAAACATATTAAAGTACTCTAACGTCGAATATTCGTTAAGATTTATAAATTGAGGGTCTCAAAGAGAATCAAAAATATTTAATTAAAAATGTATTATTAAAAAAACTGTGGTTGAATTCAAAAGGATTAAACTAAGGTCCGGGGGCATAAAAAGATCAAAAAATATTTTAAAAAATTAATTTGCGGCAAAAATAAGAACATAAGTCGTTAGTGCAATGTGGATGAGGTCGGCCATCTCAGCTGAGTTTTCAATATTTTATTTATCACTGATTCAACTCACCCACCGCTCAAAACTATAATTTCAAATACGAAAAACAATGTTTAGATTTTGAAAAAATGTTTCAACTTAAAAAAAAATTAAAACTATCCTTTTTTAAAAATTGTGATGGAATGTAACAAAAAATGACATCATTAAATATATAAATTTTACACAGAAATAATATTATTTTTATCTTCATTTTCTTAGTCTTTTAATTCAATGGTATATTATCAGAAACAATGGATTGTTTCTCCAAAAATTTATAACATAATCCTTATTATGAAAAAACAGCGCTCTTTATCGATTCATGTCGCGTGATAATAAAATTAGGCTGCAAAAGCACTTAAAGAGCAACAGTGGCTTTTTCGAGAGCCCAAAAATGCCAATTGGCAGTGCATTTCTAATGTCCATGCCTAAAATCATAGGATAAATAAAATTACTATATGCTATAACAATCTGAAAGAAAATCAGAACACTAAAAAAACCAATTATTGTTATTAATTAACGACTTTGTATAAGGCACATTTCACAAAATCAGTAAATTACCGATTTCAGCGGCGAATAGATTTCGAAGTTACAAAGATTAACCAAATTTGAAGCATTTTTTACTAATTACACAATTTTAATTCATATTTTGAATTCTTAAACTTAATGTAATTCAAGATTATATAATGATTCAAACTTCGCCAACGTGTCATTGTCCAATCATTTAAAATCAAATATCGTTTATCAAAATGCAAAAAAATGTAATAAAATGCATTTGGGGTATACATATTTAACATTATGGTAATTGAAATAAATTTTGTGAAAATAAACAAAAATTTAATTTAAAGCTAAATTATGTGACTAAAAAATGTGAAGTTTAATTAATTGATAGGAATTATTGGGAAAAGTGCTCACTAATAAATTGAAGCAAAAATCATTTTGGTATTCATTTAAAAATAACAAATAACTGTATATAAATAATTGCTGAAATTGAATAACAACTGTAGATAAAAAATTGCTAGCGGCGGGCATTTAAAAAAAATTATATAAAGAAGCGGCGGGCATTTAAAATATCAAATGTAGATTACCTAAATGTGATAATATCTAATTATGAATAAATAGGATACAAAATAATATCATTTAAACAAAAAGTAAATTGTCGTAGCGTTCCACGACGGAGATTTGCATAGGTTTTGGTAGGAGCACGTTTTTTGTTAATTTAATGACCCAACAAAATTATTTACTCAATTTACAAAACGGAAAACCTTAACCCTCCTTTAAATGAAATAGCTAGCCATTAGAAAAATTACAATATTATCTTTCTAAAAGCAAATGGAACATAAAAATATTAAAAATTTGATGAAAAGTACAAACAAATTCTGCCGATTATATAAAGTTCAATGTTTCTATATTATTAAGACATTTAGGTCGTGCTACCAAGTTCATGGTTGTTGGAGGGGAGTGCCGCTTTTCATCTTACAGTTCCACGACGTAAAATAAAGTAATTTTTTTTTTACCTTATTTTTTATTAATATTCAATAGATTAATTAATTTTAATATTCACTATTATGTACACAAAATGTTGATTTCTCTCGTTGAGATCTTCTTTCATACGTTCTACGAATGCTATAGTAAAATAAATATGATATGAATTTAAACCCTCTTCATCCAAGCTGATCGCCCAACAAAATCGACGATTTTAAAATGAAATGGGTTATTAATAATATAGACAAGATTTTCTGATGAGCAAAACTAATTCGGCAGAATTCATATAGAATATGTTGTGTTGTACACAGAATAAACTCAACCTTTTTCAAATTTGCTTTACAATCAATCTGTTAAATTAACCGAATTTTATTTGCCTAATTTTTTTCGTTATTTGAGTAGGTTTTTTGTTTATTTTTTTACATATTTCTTTCTATCTACAAGACCGTCGATATTTCAAAGTTTATATTGACATTACAATGACATAACTATTATTTTTCTAGCATTTACAAATATCACTTCCAAAAAAAAAAATAGTCTTACATTGGTCCAATTAAAGTCTCAGAGTCAACGACACAAATGACCTAATCTAAAAATTACGAGTTTAAAAAAGCAAGAAAAAATAGCCTTTTTTAATTATTTCTATTGTTTATTCATAAATTAACATCAAAAATATGTTGACATTTAAAAAAATATATTAAGACAATAATATTAATGCTTAAACAAAGTTGGCATATGGCAATTGTTTTTAAACGATTTAAAGTATAAAGCTTAACCATATTTAAGGAATGTGATATTTAGAGACCGGAATTTTGAAAAAACCTGGACCTGGATCTGGATCTGGATTTTGGAAATGACCTGGATCTGGATTTACCTGGATTAAAAATCCAGGTTTTCAGGATATCCAGATCCAGAGTGCTTTATGCCGACCTGGATCTAGATCTGGATCTGGATCCAGACTCTGGATCCAGATCAGGGATGTAAATCGCGCCGTAAAAAAAAGCGATCGGCGATATGCGATAAGCGATATCGAATTTTCCAATGCGATAGCGATATGCGATTAGCGATAAAACCATTTTCCAATGCGATAGCGATATGCGATTGGCGATAAAACCATATTCCAATGCGATAGCGATATGCGATTGGCGATATGCCCCAAAAAGGCGATAAATGCGATATAAAAAAATTTTTTAGAAAAGTTGGAATTAAAGTTATAAATTTGGACACTAGACAATTTAACATGCAGGCAAAGAGCCCAAACGGTAGGAAAATCCTGCTAAAAAATCCAAAAATTTTAGGCTTCTCCTAAGCCTAAAGCGCTTGCGCTTCAAAAATCACCATAATTTATAAATTTTGGTTGCAAATCCCTTAAGAAATTGAGTCAAAATTTCAATTTTTTTCTCGGCGGCGCCTATTGGCACCGCCGACCCCCTCCCCAACTCCAACATTCTGAAAAAGACAGAAAAACTGACAAGATTATGTATAAATTACCGAATTTAAGTAATTACAAGCACCTCTGACAAGAAAAATGTTACATATGTATGAGAAATTAAACTTTTTTTCTACTTGAATTGACCAGAATTTTAAAAAAAATTGTACAAAAGTTACATTTTTTGGCATTCTGACATTATTTTAAATTAAAAAATCCAATCGTTAGGGGTGTAATATCGCGCGATATAGCACGAAATGCGATAGCGATATGCGATTGGCGATAAACTCATTTCCCAATGCGATAGCGATATGCGATTGACGATAAAACCTTTTTTCAATGCGATAGCGATTTACATCCCTGATCCAGATCCAGAAAACCTGGATCTGGATTTTTATTAAATTTTTGAAAACCATATTGTGATATGCAATCTAATATTTTATGCAATTCTGAGAAGTACCCGGGGGTTATCGAGGTCGCTGATCACGAATATGACATCAGATTTATCATACCACATCATCTAATCTATGATTTCAACATCTAAGATTTTTTGAAAAAAAATCAAAATTTTTCAAAGTAGCTAAAAAGATGTTACTAGGGATATTCGGGGGCGTAGGATCCGAATTTGCCCTTTTTGTTGTAGTTTTGTTCGTTTTTAGATCTTTTTGAAACCAAAATTGATTTCCAAAAAATTTTGAATTTTCGATCATTGTTCGAATTCGTGTCCGAAATTCAAAATTAGTCGAAATAGAGGTCAGATTTCGATCCTACGCCCCCGAATATCCCTAGTAACATCTTTTTAGCAACTTTGAAAAATTTGGATTTTTTTTCAAAAAATCTTAGATGTTGAAATCATAGATTAGATGATGTCGTATGATAAATCTGATGTCATATTCGTGATCAGCGACCTCGATAACCCCCGGGTACTTCTCAGAATTGCATAAAACCCATTTAAAAAAAAAAAAAATTCGGGACCTGTAAACTACAGGATTACCATAGCCTTGTTCAAAAACAATAACATTTCCGCTGTCTTTGGTTTCAAACGGGATCTGCGATAATATATCGCGAGCAACCTTTTTAAAAATACGGCAATTTTTTGAAGATTTAACAAGATTAATTACCTTCTTACAAAACAAAAAGGGTCACCCCTCAACATTTGACAAACGTATGATTTTTTAAATAGTGGTGATTTCATTCAACGAAAAAAAAATGAAAATTTCAAAAAGTTGTAAATTCCGCCCAAAATATTTTTTAAAAATTGATAAAAATTTAAATTTTTAGAAATTGGTTACTCGATTATAGATGCTCACCGAAAAGTCATAAAAAACCATTTACATAGGTCGGGGTTAGAACCCCAACCCAAAACGGGTTCCGGTCCCTTTCACTCACCACTAAACTAACGGCTCGTATGTTAAATTGGGGTCCTAAATCCAATACAAAACGAAAATCCAGGTCCGATTACCTGGATTCTGGATCTGGATCTGGATCCAGGTCTGAGTCACCTGGATCTGGATCTGGATTTTGGAAATGACCTGGATCTGGATTTTCTGGATTAAAAATCCAGAAAAAATCCAGATCCAGAAAAATCCAGGTTCGTGGAGAATACCTGGATTTCTGGATCTGGATCCAGAAAAATCCAGGTCTGGATCCAGATCCAGTCCGGTCTCTAGTGATATTAGTATAAAGTCTTGTCCCAACAAATCTTAATTTTTCAACGACTGTTGAAGGGCATAATCATTTTTAATTGATTAAGACCTTTATAATAGTATTCAACAATGCTTGATTTTCTGAACACTTGACAAGAGTCTTGATATTGACAAAATGCAAGATATTTACATTATTTGAAGAGATAATGTAAAATTTAAATATTATTTGCGTTTGAAAATTTTTCAACTATCGGAAATATTGTAATAAGTTATAAAAGCTTTAATGTTTTTTTAATAATTAAAATGTTTTAAATTTTTTCCATCAGGCACTGTAGATTGAAATAAAGACATTTAATAATACGTTTACGATCAGCTAAACATTATGAAAATAATTAATTACATCAGACCTAGCTTTTTTTTTTTAATATATTCCCAATAATTATTGCACAATGATTGTTTATTTACAATTTCTTTGATAATTTTGCATGGATTAAGTCAAAAATTAAAACCTAGCTTTCATGTATTGTTTATGAACCTTGGAATATATAATTATATATTATTTGTTATGATGTTATCATTATTACATCGACTTGTACTTTTTTGAAAATGATTTTTGTCTGAGTTCTTGCCCCGCGGCAAAATTATTCGCAAGACTTTATTATAATGTTTAGCATAATTATTAAATATGCAGATATGAAAATTATTGGTTTAATACATTGGCTATCTCATTGGCATTTTTCGGCGTTTGCTGTTTATTTAAGTTTGGTTGCAAATTATTAGCAAAGCAGAAAATTCTGTTTTTTATGAATTTTTAAATTTTGCTTTATTATATTGTTTTTTTCTTTAAACATTTATTAGAAAATATATATATAATATTTATTTAAATTATCGAGGAAAACGTTTTTATTAAATTTATTTGTATTGGGCAAATTGTTCGCACTTTTTTCACTGCTTGCTTGACATTTATTTTTTTTTAATTATAAATTTGTGACAACAGTTTAAATATGGAATAAAAAAAGGCGGGTTAATTTTCGGTTTTAATATTTTTGAGGTTGAATAAATGTTAACTATTTTGAACAATTTATTATTTAAGATTACAAATCTTTTTAATCCATATTAAAGCAAAAAAACAAATAAACCTTTTGATTGAAGAAAAGTTATTAAAATTCAAACTAAAGCCGGAAAAATGAAAAGTTTTTTTTAAATGCATTAAATATAAAATACTAAATCAACATACCTACTACTTATAATTTGAGAAACAAGAAGTATTTATTTATATCAAATTATAAACCATACATAAGTTGGCCCGGAATTAATATTCAAAATCCAACTTGATATTTTATTTGTTTATTTATCTTTTTTTTATAATATTTAAATAAAAATTCAAAGAAATGATGCGTTGACTTTCCGATTGTACATCCCCAATTTAATTAAATTATAAAAATTAAGGTATATCATCAATCTTAATCGATAGATTTGCAATAACTTTTTTGTTAACTAGTTTAGCTTGTATTTATTTTTTAAAAAGTAAATAATTTTTAAAAAACATAATGGACCCTTCTTCTGCAAAATTAATTTTAATTAAAAAATAATTAATAAAGAAATGTTCTAAATGATTTTTTCGACGGGTCTAACATTGAGATTAGAGTGTACCCGAGCTCTGGTATTAAAATTCTAATACTTAAATTACTGAAATTATTTTAAATAATTATAAAATTTATAAAACATAATAAACATTATAACGCATTATGCCAACCAGTACATTTATAAAACCAAAGTGTGGCAGCAAATTAAAGATTAGTATGGCTTAACTCAAATGGACATTGCAGAAGTTGACGAAATGTTTTTGCGCTTCATTTTGCATTGTATAAAAATAATATAACCGGTGGATTCTTCAAAAAAAATCTTTCCTGATTCCGCCATTACAAAAAAATACTCCAATGCGCATTTAAAATTATATAATAATTCAAACCCAAATTTATAACAACATTCAAAACCACATAATAAATTTCTATAAATAAATTAAACATGCTATTTTTCTTTTATTTAAATAGATATCTATATAGGCTGCTTAAATGAAGCAAAAATTTGATAAAAGTTTGCAAATATTTGGGTAATTTTATAAAAGTTAGAATTTATAAACAGCAACCTTCAAGATAATATCACAAAATGTAATTACGTATCGATCGAACAAAATAATACCCAAGATTTAGTTCCTTGGTTTTCTAAATAAATAGAATTAAACCGAGTAAAAAATAAAACTTAAAAATCAAAGTTGAATTAAAGTTTAAACCTTTTGAATGATTAATAACAGCGATTATCCATGCACATGTTTAGCGACAGATGGGCGGGATCTTTACGTTGAAGACGAATATTAGTAATTATATAAGTGAAATATTTTTAAATCTAAATAAACTTCTAAAAAATGGTTTTAAATCTATTAATAATTAACGCGTTGGTTGAGGTTTAATCACTAAAAATATTAATTATAAGAAGTATTGTGGCAAAATATTAGGAATAAATAAAAGCTAATCTTAAAAAATTATTCAAAAATTGAAGTAATGATAAGTTATAACAAAATCAATTAAAAAATATAATTTTATCACGGTTAATTCAAACAATTTTAGTAAATGTTTTAATTTTTTGTTTAGCTTTAATCATTTATTTTTGGAAAAGTTTTTGGCAAGCGAAAATTTTATAATTTTTTTTTCCTTTATTGGTTTCTTTTGATAGCATTTTTATTAAAATTTATTTTATGATTTTTTTGGCAAACTTTTTTTTTGCTGGTTATAACACTGAAAAATAATTGTTGCAAATTGCAGATTATACATTGTTGAATGCGTGCTTTTTGTTCCAACTTTTAAGGCAAATTGCAGATTATACATTGTTGAATGCGTGCTTTTTGTTCCAACTTTTAAGGCCATTATTGTTATTTTTACACACATTTTTTCGAACCTATTTTTGCTTATGAACCCGTTTTTAGTACCTATTTTGGCACTTTTTCTAACCTATATTAGGTGCCTATTTTGAGACTTTTCCAACCTAAAAATCTTATCCCTGTTAATAACATTTTAAAATTGTTAAAAAATAAAAATTTAATTATCAAAGCGCTCAGCGCATTTTAAACTGCGATTATTAGGTCCGCTTTTTAATTTTTTATTGCTAAATAGGTTTAAATGTTTATTTAAAATGGTTTATTTTATTTCTTTTTTTTTCACTAATAAATTTTTGCAGTCGTTTTCAATTAATTAATTTAAAATTAATGGTTTCCAATTATTAATAGTTTAAATACTTATTTTCAACAGAATTATTTACTTACTTATAATTTAGTTATTATAAATTTTTTATTACATTCCGAACTCCGCTGCGAGTGGTAATCGGTGTCCGCTTGCGAATCGATCATGAAGAAGCAGTTTGTTTGATAATTTATGTCCTAAAAACATAATTTACTCACCAGTTACTGTCGTTGGAGACCGGCTACACCTCTGGTGCCTTGTCATAATTGAAAATGCCAGAATGGTAAAAATTTAAAAAAATGCCAAAGCAGAAATGATCAACATGGTTTAAAAAAAATGCCAGAATATGATTTATTAATATATTGCATTATTTTAAAAGATTACTCTGTTGAATCTTACATTTTTATTAAATCTAATATAATAAAAAAAATGGATCTTGTGAATGTCTTTCTCAGAAGCAAAACGAGAATTAAAATTAAAAGTACAATTTTAATAAACGTAACTAACCAAAAAAAGATATTTTCGTTTCGAATCAACATTGCCTGAACGTGTTTTTTTTCCCATTAAAATAGATAATAGCGGATTCAGGTGCACGTGCCTTCTTGGACCAAGAAGTCCAATGAATACATTGATAGTCCGATTTCAAGGTGCAATTTATATTTTTTATAATTAAAACTCACGATTAATATAATAATGGTCCCTTTTTAAACACATATAATTAATTTAATGGATAAAGAAAAATAACATAGCACCTTGACAATACCGGCATAAATGCCGCCAAGACAAAAGACGGGCAATGCCAACAATTCCCACATCTTTCTAATAAAATTCTAATTACAAATATGACCTTTTAAACTTTATTGTTTTTAACATTTGATCATTATCGGTTGCCGTTCAGTTCCTGTAAGCATATAACGTCTATATTTTCATTCTTGTGTGAGTTTCAAGGAATAAAATAATGGTTTAAAGAAACAACTTCTTAAAATTAAACTGATGTAAATCAAAATTCCAAGTGCTTTATGTCAATTAATTTTGTTAGATTTTTAACTGTTATTTATTTTATAAATGGTTTGTTTAGTGGTTATCTAGTTCGGTCAGCACAAGTGACACCGTAATCAAACGCGCATTATCATTCACGCAACCACCAATAAATTCTATTGTGTCAAGTGGTAGTTTTGATGGATCAAGTCAGGTTTGTGTTCGCCCATCTTTTGGCTTTTTATTTTTGTCATGTTTTTTGTATTTAAGTCAATTTACTTTTGTATTACTTAGTAATTTTTGAATAAAGTTCTTTGTGTTAATAAACATCGTACAGAATTTCCACTATTTAAACTCCAAATTGGAATTTAAATATTTATGTTCTCTTGTCATTCATTCTTTCATTAATCATTTTTTATCGTTTTTACATATTTATCATTTATTAATTTTTTGCATCATTTTTTTAATTTGTAATTTTTGACAAAATAAACAATTTGACATTTTGATATAAAGAAAAGTAAATTAATTTAA
Source organism: Globodera pallida (assembly GCA_020449905.1). Classification (NCBI taxonomy): domain Eukaryota; kingdom Metazoa; phylum Nematoda; class Chromadorea; order Rhabditida; family Heteroderidae; genus Globodera; species Globodera pallida. Next base: position 94,829 of record JAIXHY010000021.1, on the reverse strand, counting down.
TCTTAAATCAATTTGTACGTGAAATAGTTTATAATAGCCGCAAAGATGACAACTAGCCGCACTACAAATAAACCGTTTATTTTAAACATGTGAAGTTTATAATATTATTGAATTTATAATTAATTAATTTTTAGTTGTCGACAAATTTATAAATTACACATTTCAGCCTAAAGTGCAGCAGTTGTCGGCAAAATTGGTTGCCATTTTTCTTAAAGTTTCTATACAATAGTTCCGTATTAATTTAAAAACACCAAGACTAACAACAGCAAATGGTTGTAGAAATATAAACATTTTAATAAAATCTAACAAAATCAAGGTATAATACCCTTCGAATTGTGCATGTAAAGCATTGAACAGGCTAGAGCATTTTTGTGGGAGAGTTTATTCTTAAATATACAGCGAAAATTTCAATACATAAACTATTATCATTTTTTTTTTAAATTTTATATAATTTTATATGTTTTTAAGACATAGTTTTTATAAGTTAATTATTAATTTTTATTATACTGTAGAAGGACATTTTTTATTATTTTTAATAATATGTGCGTGCCTTAATTTTAGTAAAATTATTACATTAATAAGCCAGCTCATGAAAAGTTTATAAACAATGGCGTAACCGGTTATTTTATTAACAAGTTCAGCAAGCACCCATTTTGCGTTTTAAATAATTTAATAAAACAAAGAGAGTTCACCGAGTACAACTGTTAATAAACGACTTTGTAAAGCTAATTTATTTAAAATAATTTTGCTTAAAATTGCGCTGATTTTTCTTAATATTATACCATTATAATAATTAATCACTCAACTTTGAACAAAATTATGTTTTTTTAAACAATTTGCTGAGGAAACAAATGAAAATTTGGAAAATCAAAAAAAGTCTTCTGCCAATATAATTAACTCAATATTTTTTGAAAGAAAATAAAGAGAAATAATAAAGAAAAGCAGTATTTTCAAATTTTGCAAGTAAAAATTGAATTTTACTGAGTTTAAAAAGAATTTTTATTCAAATATTTTGACTATAAAAAATCAATGAATAAACGTAAAAAGCTCAGCATTACCAGTAACTATTAATTAGTAAAACTTATAGCTAATTTATTATTATTAAACGTAAAAATATTTATCTTCCGAAACCGCTTGACATGGCGGAATTGAACAAAGGCAAAATTGAATTTAACACAGTCATTAAAAGTAAAAAAATCATTAAAATATGAATTTTGGCAAAAGAAAATAGATACATAATTTTCAATACATTTTATTTTAGTTAATTAATATATCAATTTAATGAGCATTAGCTGACTAAATTTGCATATAAAAACAATAAAAAATATTTACAGGAGTTGTTGGAATAATTTACACAAAAAAAGCATAAATAATCTTGAAACGTTTAAGCAAATTATTACATAAAATATTCAATTATCAAATTTACCTAACAAACAAAGAAAAAGAATATTCCAATAAAAAATAATTTTGTCTCAAATTCAAATTATGCAGTGATGCGAGATTGCTCATTTCATAATTCTCCCCTAGACTAAGGGATGCCAAAGCGGTTAAGGTTAAGAGAGCAGTCAAATTTGTTATATAATTTAAAAATAATTTTTGCAAAAAGCAAATTCTACTTAAATAAAGTTTTAAACATCAATAAATATAAAAAATGCATTGATTAGTCCGGCGTAATAAATGAAGCTCAGTGGCTTTATAAGGAAGATAATCACGTTTTTAAAGAAATTAATTTAAAAAAGGTCACATAAACGGGCTTTTACCGAGTTTAAAAGAAACGCTTTTTAAATTATCTTTGATTGAATTATTATAAAAAATATTAGTATTCTTGAGTAATGAGGTTCCATATAACGGATAATTTGCAAGAAAAAAGGTTGAACCAGAACTTAATTAAAAATGAATATTAAACAAATAAAATAATTTAAGTTGGACTTGCGTATATGATAAATTGATGATTTGTATACATTTATAGCAAATAATGAAGCATACCAATAAATAATATAGCAAAAAATTGATAAGATAAAGCTATATAAACATCATATAAAATAAATCTTAAACACTCGAAAATTTGTGTTACTGAATTAATTACTAAGAAATCAAGCGTAAGAAGAATAATTAATCATAATTTTGTATTAGGATTAAAATGAATTGTATATCTCCGGGTCTTTCTTCTCCGGCTCTTTCTTCTCCGGCTCTTTTTTTGTTTATTAATGTTTAACAAGAGAAATAAACAAGAAGTTAGCATCACTGCAATTTGTAGAAAATTGATTACAACACTTAAATAATTAAAGAAAATCAAATTCAAACTATAATAATATAAATTAATAAAAATTAAAACATTTAGTTTTAATAATTGAAATTAAAAAAATTAAAAATTGGACGGTCCAAGCCGCCCGCCAAACCTTGTAAAAGAAATTATGGATGAGAGAGAGTGCTTTGTGCATTTTTGCGTTATTTAATGAGAACTTTTTTTGTAAATGACAAGGCAGGGAAGAACTCTCAAAATGACGGGAGAGATGACGGAAAAGAACTCTGAACATGAGAGGCACACAACATAAAATAATAGAGTGTAATTTCATAATAATTGAGCAGAATGTATAAATCGTATTAAAAGACTAACAAATCATTTATATAAAATTGACAAGACAATCATCACTTTTTTGAACATTTTATTTTTTGAAGAAATAGTGTGCTAAAAAGAAAGAGCAAGGCGACGAAAGTATTAGGGCATCAACGCACCCTATCTAAAAATTTTAGTTTACTTTTTTAAACATTTTATTTTTTGAAGAAATAGTGTGCTAAAAGAAAGAGCCAGGCGACGAGAGTAATTTGGGCATCAACGAACCCCATCTAAAAATTGTTTAGTTACTTTTTTGAACATTTTATTTTTTGAAGAAATAGTGTGCTATTAAGAGAGAGACAGGCGTCAAGAGTAATTTGGGAATCTACGCACCCCATCTAAAAATTGTTTTAGTTACTTTTTTGAACATTTTATTTTTTGAAAAAATAGTGTGCTAAAAAGAGAGAGACAGTGAGAATCAACGCACCCATCTTCCAAATTATAATAGAATTTTTTGCGTTACAAATTGGTTTTTTATAAAAAACAGAAAACAAATATTGCAACAATTTAAAATATCGGTTTCTATCGGTGAATTTCTTTTTAGCTTCCTTGTATTCACGCGTTTATGTTAAGGAGATGCGCGTCGCCACCATATTAGAATTAATTTATTCTTTTAAATAAACTTTATACTTAAGACTGTTTTCGTATTATCATTTTTTGTCGTAATTAATGAGCAAAAATTGGCAAAATAAACTAAAAAACTGAACAAACCTAATCGATATAAACGAGTGTGAGCAAGAAATTGACTTTTTTGTAAACCTAAAAAAGCTACTTCCACGTGCCATTATCTAACACTAACAAAAATTGCAATTCCCATATGTCTCTCCCCAAAGAAGTTTCTCTGTGGTCTCAAGCTGACTCGAAGTAAAGCGAAAATCGGGTTCGATATTGCTGATTTTCTGCTGAGCGTATGGTTTCGCCCGATGAACAGCCGAGTCGGTGGAACAGTTCAACTAAAACGACTAAAAAACGGCACCAAAAATGCAAATAATTGTTTCAAAAACCAATACGAAAAAAAATGTCTTCCGAAAAGCTTCACTAAATTTGAATTAATTAACAGAAATATAATTGAATTATTTCATTATGCCGTAATAATTGAGACATATATTGAAGAAAATTTATATGATCGCTCATTTAAGGAATAAACAATATTGCATCGCTTTATTTCAATGAATTAAAAATAAAGGTTACATTTTTTAACCATCAAAACTATTTATCGATGCAATGATTTTTTATAGAAGACAGTTCATTTACATTAAATCCCAAATTCTGTAATAATCTAAAAATTATGAACAAATTCTATCAAAATAAATACCATCCTATAATGCCAATAACCAAATTAGCCCTTACAATTAGTTTATAGATTTTTAAATATAAATTACTGTTGACCATGGAAGACACCTGCTTTATGAAAACTAAGGACTCAGCCATAACGCGAGAAGTGCCGGACAATTAAAACCAATACTTTACGCAAAAAATAAATAATATTTTTTAAACTATAAAACAAATAAAAAATTATTACTATAATTTTAAATTTAATTGAAATTTTTGACGTTTTCAACATATGTAACATTTTTTAGGTCGCAAATTTAAAATATCAGAAATATCTTAAGGTAATATAATAATACAGCAAAAATGTTTTTTATGATTTAAGGTTATATTTTACAAGATTAAAGTAATAAATCTGGGATTCAGTAAATTTACGATAAATGGCGTTTAAACTATTGGCAAACCGATCGCGGTTTAAAGGCCGTTGTAAATCACGTGCTAAACTACAGGCGCACCTTTGGTCCAGCTTACAAGAAATCCCTGCAAGATAAAACTTTTGTTGATTTCTGAAATTAATCTAAAAATGAATTTATATTTAAAAAGGCAAATATATTGCTAAACTAATAAATTTTAAGCAATATTAAAAACCGAGCTAAATAAAGTTTGTTTTTTTAACGGGAAACCTCCTCTTACCGCGTACATAATTGCATTATTCGTGCTTATTGAATACATATATCTTATTTGTCATGTTTATAAAAAGTAATTTTCAATCCTTACAGTGAACTTGTTGTATTAGAAGATGTAATGTTAATGCTCCGGTACCGTCTCTTTGAATAAAATTATTGATTTATTAAATGAACACCAGGAATTATTGTAACAATTTTGCGTTACAGTGTATTGTGTTTCATATTGCTTTTGGGGTATTAATAAAAGCTTTTAAAAGCATTTTTATTAATCATATTTTTATTTTCTTTTAATGATTTTTTATTAAAATTTATTAACAAGCATTTAAGCTTATGTGATTTCGGCTTTATTGGGGTCCGCCATTTCTTTGCGATAATTTTTAATCAAATAATTTTAAATTCATATAACAATTAATGCAATATTTAAAAAATTAGCTTAATAGATCATCTTTTTTAATTAATATTGTTTTATTATTAGTAATTTTAAAATAGTAAGTAAAATGACTAACTTGACAAAACTGTTCAATTTAATTTAATTAAACTTTACTAAACAGTGTCAACAATTATATGCCAACTCTTAAATTTGCAAATAAAAAATGTATTTCCAATTTTTTGGAAGTAAAATTAGTCCGACATTGATCGTGAGCTTAAAATTTTGTTTTTGCTTTATGTATTAATAAATTGATCACAAGTATGATTTTGCATTTAACCGTTTTGATGTATTATAAAAAATATATGTGTCATAAATTTATTTTTTGTGGGTTTTAAACAAGTGCTCTTGTTAATTTTTTTATAAGTTCTCTTTTTTTAATTAAAAAAACTATCTTATTGTATTATAATCGGCAAATTCCCAATACGTTTTTATTAGGCAATTTGTTCATTCAGCATTTTTAATTTATTTTATGTCTACTTTATTCGTTGATTTAATATTTATTAATTTTTGGTGTTTAATGTTTATCAAAAGTCTTAAATTATTCTTGCCTATGGAAATCTTAGGTTTTAATATTTTAATCAGTTTAATTATCGCATTTTCAAATACTTTATTACATCTTTTTATTCCAATTTTGTTTCCAACACGTTAATTGTTTTTTCATAAGGCCCAATAAATTTTCGGTGCCGTAAACATAAAGAAGGCCAAAAATAATAGATGCTAAAGTGTGATGGCATGTGATAAAATTAGCTCAGATTCGTGATAACCATCAAACACTTTCAAAAGAGCCACTTTTAAAATGAAGAAATCAAGATTCGTTAAATTAGTAATTTATTTATTTATCGTCAAATATAATTCTTTTAATCGACTACTACCCGGCGGCAACATAGTTCGTGTTTTTTTCTTTTTAAAAATAAATAGCACGGCAAAATTAACATTCCTCAATACCCTTGCCAGTAGCATGACTATTCACATTTAATTTTACTTTTCGTATGCATTTTATACAAAAATTTATTTGTTTCATACTCTGTGATTTGTCTTTTCGTTGATATTTGATTTCCATTTTGTTGTGCGATGGATTTTATGCATTTCATTCCGTTTTCTTTGTGGTTCACATTAGACCTCGACCCAAAATTTCTGAGGCATTAATACAACGATTGTTTTATAAATATTTTATTTATAAAATCGATGAGCTTTATTTTACTCAATTAGTGAAACAATAATAAAACAATATTAATTAAAAAAGATGATCTATTAAGCTAATTTTTTAAATATTGCATTAATTGTTATATGAATTTAAAATTATTTGATTAAAAATTATCGCAAAGAAATGGCGGACCCCAATAAAGCCGAAATCACATAAGCTTAAATGCTTGTTAATAAATTTTAATAAAAAATCATTAAAAGAAAATAAAAATATGATTAATAAAAATGCTTTTAAAAGCTTTTATTAATACCCCAAAAGCAATATGAAACACAATACACTGTAACGCAAAATTGTTACAATAATTCCTGGTGTTCATTTAATAAATCAATAATTTTATTCAAAGAGACGGTACCGGAGCATTAACATTACATCTTCTAATACAACAAGTTCACTGTAAGGATTGAAAATTACTTTTTATAAACATGACAAATAAGATATATGTATTCAATAAGCACGAATAATGCAATTATGTACGCGGTAAGAGGAGGTTTCCCGTTAAAAAAACAAACTTTATTTAGCTCGGTTTTTAATATTGCTTAAAATTTATTAGTTTAGCAATATATTTGCCTTTTTAAATATAAATTCATTTTTAGATTAATTTCAGAAATCAACAAAAGTTTTATCTTGCAGGGATTTCTTGTAAGCTGGACCAAAGGTGCGCCTGTAGTTTAGCACGTGATTTACAACGGCCTTTAAACCGCGATCGGTTTGCCAATAGTTTAAACGCCATTTATCGTAAATTTACTGAATCCCAGATTTATTACTTTAATCTTGTAAAATATAACCTTAAATCATAAAAAACATTTTTGCTGTATTATTATATTACCTTAAGATATTTCTGATATTTTAAATTTGCGACCTAAAAAATGTTACATATGTTGAAAACGTCAAAAATTTCAATTAAATTTAAAATTATAGTAATAATTTTTTATTTGTTTTATAGTTTAAAAAATATTATTTATTTTTTGCGTAAAGTATTGGTTTTAATTGTCCGGCACTTCTCGCGTTATGGCTGAGTCCTTAGTTTTCATAAAGCAGGTGTCTTCCATGGTCAACAGTAATTTATATTTAAAAATCTATAAACTAATTGTAAGGGCTAATTTGGTTATTGGCATTATAGGATGGTATTTATTTTGATAGAATTTGTTCATAATTTTTAGATTATTACAGAATTTGGGATTTAATGTAAATGAACTGTCTTCTATAAAAAATCATTGCATCGATAAATAGTTTTGATGGTTAAAAAATGTAACCTTTATTTTTAATTCATTGAAATAAAGCGATGCAATATTGTTTATTCCTTAAATGAGCGATCATATAAATTTTCTTCAATATATGTCTCAATTATTACGGCATAATGAAATAATTCAATTATATTTCTGTTAATTAATTCAAATTTAGTGAAGCTTTTCGGAAGACATTTTTTTTCGTATTGGTTTTTGAAACAATTATTTGCATTTTTGGTGCCGTTTTTTAGTCGTTTTAGTTGAACTGTTCCACCGACTCGGCTGTTCATCGGGCGAAACCATACGCTCAGCAGAAAATCAGCAATATCGAACCCGATTTTCGCTTTACTTCGAGTCAGCTTGAGACCACAGAGAAACTTCTTTGGGGAGAGACATATGGGAATTGCAATTTTTGTTAGTGTTAGATAATGGCACGTGGAAGTAGCTTTTTTAGGTTTACAAAAAAGTCAATTTCTTGCTCACACTCGTTTATATCGATTAGGTTTGTTCAGTTTTTTAGTTTATTTTGCCAATTTTTGCTCATTAATTACGACAAAAAATGATAATACGAAAACAGTCTTAAGTATAAAGTTTATTTAAAAGAATAAATTAATTCTAATATGGTGGCGACGCGCATCTCCTTAACATAAACGCGTGAATACAAGGAAGCTAAAAAGAAATTCACCGATAGAAACCGATATTTTAAATTGTTGCAATATTTGTTTTCTGTTTTTTATAAAAAACCAATTTGTAACGCAAAAAATTCTATTATAATTTGGAAGATGGGTGCGTTGATTCTCACTGTCTCTCTCTTTTTAGCACACTATTTTTTCAAAAAATAAAATGTTCAAAAAAGTAACTAAAACAATTTTTAGATGGGGTGCGTAGATTCCCAAATTACTCTTGACGCCTGTCTCTCTCTTAATAGCACACTATTTCTTCAAAAAATAAAATGTTCAAAAAAGTAACTAAACAATTTTTAGATGGGGTTCGTTGATGCCCAAATTACTCTCGTCGCCTGGCTCTTTCTTTTAGCACACTATTTCTTCAAAAAATAAAATGTTTAAAAAAGTAAACTAAAATTTTTAGATAGGGTGCGTTGATGCCCTAATACTTTCGTCGCCTTGCTCTTTCTTTTTAGCACACTATTTCTTCAAAAAATAAAATGTTCAAAAAAGTGATGATTGTCTTGTCAATTTTATATAAATGATTTGTTAGTCTTTTAATACGATTTATACATTCTGCTCAATTATTATGAAATTACACTCTATTATTTTATGTTGTGTGCCTCTCATGTTCAGAGTTCTTTTCCGTCATCTCTCCCGTCATTTTGAGAGTTCTTCCCTGCCTTGTCATTTACAAAAAAAGTTCTCATTAAATAACGCAAAAATGCACAAAGCACTCTCTCTCATCCATAATTTCTTTTACAAGGTTTGGCGGGCGGCTTGGACCGTCCAATTTTTAATTTTTTTAATTTCAATTATTAAAACTAAATGTTTTAATTTTTATTAATTTATATTATTATAGTTTGAATTTGATTTTCTTTAATTATTTAAGTGTTGTAATCAATTTTCTACAAATTGCAGTGATGCTAACTTCTTGTTTATTTCTCTTGTTAAACATTAATAAACAAAAAAAGAGCCGGAGAAGAAAGAGCCGGAGAAGAAAGACCCGGAGATATACAATTCATTTTAATCCTAATACAAAATTATGATTAATTATTCTTCTTACGCTTGATTTCTTAGTAATTAATTCAGTAACACAAATTTTCGAGTGTTTAAGATTTATTTTATATGATGTTTATATAGCTTTATCTTATCAATTTTTTGCTATATTATTTATTGGTATGCTTCATTATTTGCTATAAATGTATACAAATCATCAATTTATCATATACGCAAGTCCAACTTAAATTATTTTATTTGTTTAATATTCATTTTTAATTAAGTTCTGGTTCAACCTTTTTTCTTGCAAATTATCCGTTATATGGAACCTCATTACTCAAGAATACTAATATTTTTTATAATAATTCAATCAAAGATAATTTAAAAAGCGTTTCTTTTAAACTCGGTAAAAGCCCGTTTATGTGACCTTTTTTAAATTAATTTCTTTAAAAACGTGATTATCTTCCTTATAAAGCCACTGAGCTTCATTTATTACGCCGGACTAATCAATGCATTTTTTATATTTATTGATGTTTAAAACTTTATTTAAGTAGAATTTGCTTTTTGCAAAAATTATTTTTAAATTATATAACAAATTTGACTGCTCTCTTAACCTTAACCGCTTTGGCATCCCTTAGTCTAGGGGAGAATTATGAAATGAGCAATCTCGCATCACTGCATAATTTGAATTTGAGACAAAATTATTTTTTATTGGAATATTCTTTTTCTTTGTTTGTTAGGTAAATTTGATAATTGAATATTTTATGTAATAATTTGCTTAAACGTTTCAAGATTATTTATGCTTTTTTTGTGTAAATTATTCCAACAACTCCTGTAAATATTTTTTATTGTTTTTATATGCAAATTTAGTCAGCTAATGCTCATTAAATTGATATATTAATTAACTAAAATAAAATGTATTGAAAATTATGTATCTATTTTCTTTTGCCAAAATTCATATTTTAATGATTTTTTTACTTTTAATGACTGTGTTAAATTCAATTTTGCCTTTGTTCAATTCCGCCATGTCAAGCGGTTTCGGAAGATAAATATTTTTACGTTTAATAATAATAAATTAGCTATAAGTTTTACTAATTAATAGTTACTGGTAATGCTGAGCTTTTTACGTTTATTCATTGATTTTTTATAGTCAAAATATTTGAATAAAAATTCTTTTTAAACTCAGTAAAATTCAATTTTTACTTGCAAAATTTGAAAATACTGCTTTTCTTTATTATTTCTCTTTATTTTCTTTCAAAAAATATTGAGTTAATTATATTGGCAGAAGACTTTTTTTGATTTTCCAAATTTTCATTTGTTTCCTCAGCAAATTGTTTAAAAAAACATAATTTTGTTCAAAGTTGAGTGATTAATTATTATAATGGTATAATATTAAGAAAAATCAGCGCAATTTTAAGCAAAATTATTTTAAATAAATTAGCTTTACAAAGTCGTTTATTAACAGTTGTACTCGGTGAACTCTCTTTGTTTTATTAAATTATTTAAAACGCAAAATGGGTGCTTGCTGAACTTGTTAATAAAATAACCGGTTACGCCATTGTTTATAAACTTTTCATGAGCTGGCTTATTAATGTAATAATTTTACTAAAATTAAGGCACGCACATATTATTAAAAATAATAAAAAATGTCCTTCTACAGTATAATAAAAATTAATAATTAACTTATAAAAACTATGTCTTAAAAACATATAAAATTATATAAAATTTAAAAAAAAAATGATAATAGTTTATGTATTGAAATTTTCGCTGTATATTTAAGAATAAACTCTCCCACAAAAATGCTCTAGCCTGTTCAATGCTTTACATGCACAATTCGAAGGGTATTATACCTTGATTTTGTTAGATTTTATTAAAATGTTTATATTTCTACAACCATTTGCTGTTGTTAGTCTTGGTGTTTTTAAATTAATACGGAACTATTGTATAGAAACTTTAAGAAAAATGGCAACCAATTTTGCCGACAACTGCTGCACTTTAGGCTGAAATGTGTAATTTATAAATTTGTCGACAACTAAAAATTAATTAATTATAAATTCAATAATATTATAAACTTCACATGTTTAAAATAAACGGTTTATTTGTAGTGCGGCTAGTTGTCATCTTTGCGGCTATTATAAACTATTTCACGTACAAATTGATTTAAGATTAAATTAATTTACTTTTCTTTATATCAAAATGTCAAATTGTTTATTTTGTCAAAAATTACAAATTAAAAAAATGATGCAAAAAATTAATAAATGATAAATATGTAAAAACGATAAAAAATGATTAATGAAAGAATGAATGACAAGAGAACATAAATATTTAAATTCCAATTTGGAGTTTAAATAGTGGAAATTCTGTACGATGTTTATTAACACAAAGAACTTTATTCAAAAATTACTAAGTAATACAAAAGTAAATTGACTTAAATACAAAAAACATGACAAAAATAAAAAGCCAAAAGATGGGCGAACACAAACCTGACTTGATCCATCAAAACTACCACTTGACACAATAGAATTTATTGGTGGTTGCGTGAATGATAATGCGCGTTTGATTACGGTGTCACTTGTGCTGACCGAACTAGATAACCACTAAACAAACCATTTATAAAATAAATAACAGTTAAAAATCTAACAAAATTAATTGACATAAAGCACTTGGAATTTTGATTTACATCAGTTTAATTTTAAGAAGTTGTTTCTTTAAACCATTATTTTATTCCTTGAAACTCACACAAGAATGAAAATATAGACGTTATATGCTTACAGGAACTGAACGGCAACCGATAATGATCAAATGTTAAAAACAATAAAGTTTAAAAGGTCATATTTGTAATTAGAATTTTATTAGAAAGATGTGGGAATTGTTGGCATTGCCCGTCTTTTGTCTTGGCGGCATTTATGCCGGTATTGTCAAGGTGCTATGTTATTTTTCTTTATCCATTAAATTAATTATATGTGTTTAAAAAGGGACCATTATTATATTAATCGTGAGTTTTAATTATAAAAAATATAAATTGCACCTTGAAATCGGACTATCAATGTATTCATTGGACTTCTTGGTCCAAGAAGGCACGTGCACCTGAATCCGCTATTATCTATTTTAATGGGAAAAAAAACACGTTCAGGCAATGTTGATTCGAAACGAAAATATCTTTTTTTGGTTAGTTACGTTTATTAAAATTGTACTTTTAATTTTAATTCTCGTTTTGCTTCTGAGAAAGACATTCACAAGATCCATTTTTTTTATTATATTAGATTTAATAAAAATGTAAGATTCAACAGAGTAATCTTTTAAAATAATGCAATATATTAATAAATCATATTCTGGCATTTTTTTTAAACCATGTTGATCATTTCTGCTTTGGCATTTTTTTAAATTTTTACCATTCTGGCATTTTCAATTATGACAAGGCACCAGAGGTGTAGCCGGTCTCCAACGACAGTAACTGGTGAGTAAATTATGTTTTTAGGACATAAATTATCAATGTTTGGTGCTGTTGAAATGCTTTAATGTTGTGATTAGATTTATTTCTTATGGTTCAGGTTTCGTTATCACGAGGAACTCTTTTATTTTTTTTCTTGTTTATGATTTTCTAAAAAAACGTTATTTAATATGCACCACAAAATTACAAAATTGTATTTATATTTAAAATTATAATGCGGTTTCAAACAACGTCATGGATTGGTAATGGCCCCAGATCAAATCATGTTATTATCAAATAAATTTTAAGCTAATATAAGAAATAATAAATTTAAGAGCTAAAAGTTAATTAATAATGGTTTAAAAAACAATATCAATGTTTAAACAACGCTAAATAAACCCAAGCTATCATAGATGAAATGGTTGGCTGAAGCTTAAATTAATTGTTCTCGATGCCAATTAAAATCATAAATTAAAATGCTTTATCAAACTGTCATTGAAAGTTAAGAATCAAATTGAGGCAAATAAAGTGAACAGATATTTCATAAAATCACGTCGTAATGCAATAAAAACCAAAATTTCCAGGTTGACAATCGTTAAACATTAAAAGACATCAACTAAAGACCCATTTTTGTCTCGATAACTACACATTCTAATGAGCATGTTTACAAAAAAACAAATTGCAATTTAAATAAGATTTAGTATAGTTTAATCTTTACACCTTTTTAATGAAATAATATGAAAAAGGAAATAACTTATATTCGTTGAAAGATTAGTTCAAGTGGCAGTTAAGTATTGCCAAAAGTTAATGAACATCTAACATAAAAGCATTACCATAAAAAGGCATAAAACATAAACATACGCTACCAATGTTGTAAAGTTAATGATTTAAATTTTACACAGCAAAATATCCAAATCTCTAATAAAAAGGAATGAAAAACTTATTAAATTAAATTTCATTATTTTTGAAAATAATAATTTAAATATAATGTAGCTAAACATGACAACTATTTTGTACAGGCGCAGATGCGTTGCATTGGCGCAAACCGAGTAAAATGAATTCGATATAATAATATTGTTTTCAAATCTTTTACATCATATACAAAAATACATGCACACTGGAATATCGGCACGGATGCTCGACAAGGAGAACATTTACATTTATCATTGATGATTGTTACTTAGTAAGACTATTTTGAAAAAAACCAAAACTAAAAATAAATTTGATTCCAAAGAAAACCTGAAAATTCTAGAGTCATAAAAATAGTAAAGGTGATATTGCGACTACGTCGCTTATTTTGATTAATAAAATCAAAAGCTAAAAACCATTAAATAAAAAAGGCATATTAACCCCTATTAAACATAATGGAATCTATGTATTATAAAAACATTTATTATGATTTTAAAGTACCTAAGAATAGAAATTGAAACAGATGACCGTGTAGTTGTAGAGTGGTGAAACGCGAACACGCCGGGCTAACGTAGCGCATTCCACAAATCGATTCAAAACCAATATTTTAACATAAATAATATAAAATAATTGCACCAATAATAATTAGAACTTACAAATTTATAGACAAAAAATATAATCTATATAATAAGAATCTAAAAATTGTTTTATTTACTTTTTTGAACATTTTATTTTTTGAAAAAATAGTGTGCTAAAAAGAGAGAGCCAGGCGGCGAGAGTAATTCGGACATCAACGCACCCCATCTAAAAATTGTTTTAGCTACTTTTTTGAACATTTTATTTTTTGAAGAAATAGTGTGCTAAAAAGAGAGAGACAGACGGTTAGAGACCCCATCTAAAAATTGTTTAGCTACTATTTTGAAAATTTTATTTTGTGAAGAAATAGTGTGCTAAAAAGAGAGAGACAGACGGTTAGAGTAATACATCAACGCACCCCATCTAAAAATTGTTTTAGCTACTTTTTTGAACATTTTGTTTTTTGAAGAAATAGTGTGCTAAAAAGAGAGATACAGACGGTTAGAGTAATTTGGAGATCAACGCACCCTATCTAAAGAGTGAAAAATTAAAAACAGTTAGTCTTATAAGTGTTTTTCTAAATAAAAAAATGAATTTTTAATTATGCTAAATTTTACTTGGTTCTCGTGAAATAAACAAAGCTCTTGCACATCACATATGTGACTTGCCAACTAAAAAAGCAAAATTAACTACTTAAAATAAAAAGCTAAATACGATTAAATATTAAAATTTACTAATAAGAAACAAAAATATTAAAGTATTACAAAAAAAAAACAACAAATAAATAAAAAATAAAATGATGGCTGGGAGAATATACTTAACTATGAAAAACAAATAAGTGAAATATTTGAAATATACAAAAAAAAACAATAATTTTAAAATAGAGAGAGAAAAATGAAACAAAATGCGATGGAAATTGACGAACATAAACACTTTCCGATAAAGACAGGATGAAAAAATAAACAGAATGACAACAAAACACAATAAATAAATGTTCGGGAATTCCAAATTACTGTTATTCGGTATTATGAAAATTTAAAAATGAATGAAGTTTGAACGACGGGGAAATTTATGTTGGAATAACCGGCCAGGGGCACAAGCGGAGTTGCAATATTATGACAATGATAAAAAAGTAAACACGGTTTTGTGTTATATTTAAGTATTTTATCATCGACGTCATCTTTTCAGTTTGTTAGCGTGATGCATTTATTTAACTAGAATTGTATTGGGCGTACGTACGACGACCCTTCTTCGTAAATGAGCGCTCTTGCTTCTGCTTCGTGTGCAGGTTTTAACAATTATTATTGCGTAATAATTTATATATTTTATATTTAATTTTTAACATAAAATTAAAGAATATTAAAAGGCGAACCACGGCGTAAAATGATAAATAATATAGGCAAAACTTTCGTTTAAAAAACAAAAATTTACACCGCACAAAAATCACATTCAGAACAAAATTTTCGATAAAATTTATATAAGGATTTAAATGATAACAGTCGTTTGAACCTTTTTGTCTCTCTCTATACATAATATGGAATAGAGACTTTAACCCAGGGTTTCCATCGAGTAAAGACAATTCCCAAGTACAAACATGTTGATTTCCAAGTACGTAATGGGCCAATTTTACGAATTTCAAGTACACTCAAAATTTATATTTTATCAAAAGAAAAACGTTTTATTCTAGTTCAAATGGCTTGTATTTTTCACCCGAATGAAACCCGAACGAAATTTATTTTGGAATTGCTCCCATGGATTTTCGAAAATTTTGCCGATTTTCAAAAAATGGAATTTTTTTTTGCGAATTCTGCTTTAGTGGGGGGGGGGGGGGCCGGCGGTGCCGATAGGCGCCGCCGGGAAAATTTTGAATTTTTAACTCAATTTGTTAACAGATTTGCAACAGAAATTTTTAAAATGCGGCAATTTTTTTAAGCTTTTGTGTTGACTTGTCCCTCACAAAATTCTCCATGGTTGCATTCCTCCGTTTTTCCTCTTCAATTTGCTTATGAAATTTGTTCTCAACATGTGATTTGATGGCAGAGACTTCCATTGATTCAACATTTACATCCTTTTGACAAAAAGCACAATAGAAATGGTCATTTCCCCTTCTGCTAAAATAGAAACGTGATTTAATAAAAATGACCATTTTTTGATAAAAATGACTATTTTCTATTGAAAATTTTGAATATACATAATGCCAAACACGAATATTTCCATTAAAACCCATAAACTTTCAACACTCCGGCAGAATGCCTATTTTCAAGTACATTCTTGAAAATAAGCACATTTTTAATTTTTAAGTACGGGGGTCCATTTTCAAGCACTGTACTTGCCATTCAAGTACGTATGGAAACCCTGCATTAAACCTTTTAGATTTAAATTACTTGATATTGTATTTAAACATTTTATTTCATAATGTTAATTCTTTTATGCGGATTTGTAATATATATTTTATTATTTTCTTAAACAATTCATTATTATTGTGTTTATAAACTTTTAAGTTTTTATAATTTAATTAAAATGTTTATATCTTAGGCTTATAAAAATTTATACTTTGCAAATTTATTATATGACTGCATTCCCAAAAAATATAAAAACTAATATAAGCATTTAAGCAAATATTTTGCCGTACTTGTTTTATTTTAATTCGCTTTAAGGATTTACATTTAATATCAATGTATATTGCCATTTAAAGATTTTTAATCATTGTTTATTCTTGCAATTCTGTTTATGTATTTTTTATTTGAAAACAAATATTATTGTTAATTCAGTACTAAAATAAAGTTGGGTGTTTGGAGCATTGAAGTCACTTCACGTTCTGTTTGCTCTCAGCAGCTACCTGCTTCTTTTGCTGACTGAACGCTTGTGTATGAACGCAAGCAGTGAATTTTAGAAACTCCGTCATTAGCCTATTTAATTTTTTGTAATTGTTCCTCAGGACTTTATACAATCAAAAATTGCAAAAAAACTCTTTTAGATGTTATTTTTAAAAAATCTTATGATAGTAATTTTGCCCTTCTGTTTAAGCTTTTGTGTTTAACTTCATTTTTAAAGCTTGATTTTGTAATTTTATATGTTTTATATAAATAATCCTTTACATTAATATTTATTTTGTTATATCTACTTTTGTTTCAAGTTTATTTGAGTAAATTTATTTATCTTTTTCATTCAAATTTAATTTTTATAGCGCCTTAAGATTTGGATCATTTAATTGTATTTATAGTTAACAACTGCGCGCCGAAACAAGGCCCTAATTGCAAGACTTGAATCTAATTGCTTAAAAATTTCATTTCGTTTAATAAGTAATTTTATTTAAAACCAAGCTTGCTAGAATTTTTATTTATTATTTTTTACATTAGAATAAAATTAACATTTAATATTTATAATTATATCGATTTCACGTTTGCTGCATAAATATTTTTTCACAAATAAACCTTTTTAATAATAAAATACATATTCAAAAAAATTATAATTTCATATTAGATTTTGAGCGAGCATTTTCCGAATTGTCATAAATCCTTTTAAAAATATATAAATCATGCCACAGCGGAATTTAGTATTATCTTTTAATATTTCACTATTTTAGTCACCAAAGAATAAAAGACTAAAAATTTGGTTAAAAGTCGAACAGTGCACTTAAAACGCATGCTTGGAAGTAAGCGGTTTGCAATCCTGCGCCACATTTCCTTGCACATTTAGTTCAATGTTGAGCCTTTAAAAACTTTTTGGAATTTATAACGGCGCGTATATTATTTTTAATGTAAACGATACATACAATAGATAGATTATTTCGATTTATCATTGTTTCTTAATGTTTTGCAATTTACATTTAGTTTTAATTATCGATAAAAATAAATATTAGTTTTGGAATTTGGCTCTAACTTTCAAATTTTGTGTGAATGCTGTTTTCTTTTATTTTTGATAAATTTGAAATTTTATTTGATTTATGCCTTTTTCTATTCGCTGACATTAATTTTAATCCCAAACTCAATAAAATTTCATAAATAGATTAAGCTGCAATTCAGTCTCTTGTAACTGACTTTCAATGCATAACAATTAATCACTTATATAGGAGATGACCATTATTTAAGCCCGAGCGTGTTCTCCAGGGGCTGCCTCTCTTTGAGCTCCCAGAACTAATGTGCGTAAACTTCAAACATAAATTTTTGTAAAATAAGTATTTTGGAATCAATTACTGTAATTTAATTTCGAAGAACAATCAAGTTGACATTATTATATTATTTTACGAATGCATTGTTCAACACATGGAGTAGGGGCAAGGCTGGGCAAAACTTTATGTATTAATGAATTTTGCCTTTATTGTTATGAATATTATAATAGATGCTAAATTTGAAACAAATAGCTTAATTTTATTCATACTTTTTTGGCTTTATCTTATTTTTGCTTGTATCAAAACCTAAATTTAATTTAAATTCCTGGTAGCACTGTTTCTTTTTTTAGTTATAATATATATATATATATTTTAAATTTTTTTTGGAAGAACAAATAAAGATTAAATATTAGTTAATGTGTTATTACTTGTCTAATCCTTCTATTTCGTGTGAAAATTTTTGCAAGTCCAATGTTTGCATTAATATTTAACTGTTAGAATTTCAATAAACCCTTTGAGTAAATATACTTGGTAATTTTAATTGTTGATGATGGTCTGAGGCCAACTATACATATTTATTTAGCAACTAAATTGCCAATTTTTATTAACGGTTTTATTTAATTTTTTGTAATCTTAGTTGTTAAGATTAATACAATAAGTACTGTAGAAAATAATATATTTTATTAAAATATTTATGAAAATAACAAATAATTTTTAAAAGTAAGTGGAATATTTTAAAAAATGACTCATTAAACATTTTTTTATTTTCGCGTTGTGAATGCTCTCATATCTTCTCGTGCTTAGTATGATATCAGCTGTTGATGTTTAAAAACCTTTTATTTTATTTTATTATTTTATTTCGAAACCGGCCGCAAATTTTCGTTTAACAACTATCATTAATTTCCCATTTTATTTTGCGCCGATTGAAATTTCTGTATTTTTTCCAATTTATGTGTAAATCGTTCGACTACTGCAGATATCACTGGATCAGGATTGGATCGGTTCAAGTACTCGCGCCCTTTTTGATTCTTAATGATTTATTTTTCAAAATTTAATACAATTTTAAGGTACAATGTACTTTTATAATTTATTATTTTATTTTATTTACGCAAGCAATAAATATAGCAAACCATTCAATGAAATTCTATTCATTCATATGTGTTAAAAATAAAAATTAAACACATTTATTTTGTATTTTTAGAACATTACTGAGCAAATATAAATAATTTCTAAATTAAATATTTCTTAATATAAAATAAAATAATTTATATCAAATGAAGTAAATTGCAAAATTTTAAATAAGAATACGGATGCATAAAGCAAAAGGAATTTTTTGCAATGCAATAAAAATAACGGAATTTAATAATTTTTGAAAGATATTTTTAAAACGAGCGATTCGGTGGCATTGGAAGAGAAACTCCGCTCGAAAAACCCAGAGTGTTATTTCCTCGCAGAAAATGGAAAAGTGGTCGTTGCCAAAAACGAGAGATTGCCTCTTTGGAGGCCGCGGATCCTGCTGAGGAACCCTGGAATCCGCTGTCGGGGGTGGAAGCTCAACTCAAAGCGTTGGAAGAGAAGCTTGCCGCTTCGATTCATGCGCCGAAGGCCGTAAAACTCAATTATATTAATCATTTATTGTGTATTTAAAATTATTTGTAAAAAGCCTATGCATAATTAATCGAAATCTAAATTAATAAATATAAACATAATCGCACCTACTTGGATAAAATACATATTTATAAATCTAATAATAGAATAAATTCGTATTAGAATACAAATTAAAATGTTAAAATCATTATACATTATTGCAATGCTGTTGTCATCATCAGTAATACATACAGAAAGTTTTCTTTACTATTAACTTATTCAAATTGTTACTAAGAAATGAATGCGTAAAAATGATTATAAAAAATATTAAATGTAAATTAATCAAAAACATTAATTAAATATAATAAATTTTGAATCCTACTACTAAAATACATATATATAAATACATCAACTATCGTGTTATGCGTAATTGTATAATAATCTTTAATAAATAATTTGAATATTGTCAACCAAAAGCAAAAACTTGCAGAAAAGCATCAACGAAGAAATGGGAAACATACCAGTTTCACCAGCAGGAATGATTTCAGTTGGCCCCGAAAAAATTGCCTTGAATATATTAAATTAGCTTTTTTAATAATATAATATTATATTTTTTATCAACGGATAAAAAAAATTCTTTGCAAAAAAATAATTAAAGACAAATCGCCACTACAGAACAAATGCTTTAATTTAAAAGGCATTGTATTTTTTAATATAAATATGTATTTTTTAAGGTACCTATCTAAAAAATGTTTTCATACTAAAAAATAAATAAATTGTTATAGAGATTAGATGTTTATTCTCCGTGTGCTTAATGAAAAGTACAAAATTAAATGCAAATGACCTAAAGCGGTAGTAAAATCATTCGACCAATAGGGATTATTTAAACCTATTTTATTAAGTGAAAAAGCGTTAGGTATATAGAATAAATATGTAAAAAATTTTAAACATAAAATACCTTAAAAAGTTTACAAAACTCCCTAATGAAGCTAATTTTAATAACAAGTTAAGTCTGCAAATGCAATCTAATACATTTTTATTTACAAAATAATAAAAAAATATAAATCTTAATTACTTTTTTTTTTATTTTGAAAGGTTTTAAAATAAAATATTAAATTTTCTTTAACAAAGCGCTTTTTTACAAGATTAATAATTCGACAAAAAAAATATTTAAATATATTTTATAAAGAGGCACACAAAAGGAACATGAAACATCGGGCAATCACACAATGATTTGCCATCTTTTTTTAGCCGAGCCAATTTTGCTAATAGATTTGAATATTAATGCAAGAATCTAAATATAAATAGTAAAATTCAAAAAAGCAAAATGTTGATTGGTACTTTTAATCAAAAATAATCTATATTTATTAACCAACAAAAAACTAAATTACTAAAAGATTATTCTATTTTAATATACAAACATGGCAGGTGTTTCCCAAAAGCTACTTTTAGATTTAATTAAAAAAATGCAAACAAACTAAATTGCATACATCATTATTTTCAAATTGTTGATCGCCATGGGATTTGAAAAGTGAGAATATGCAAATTTATTAAACTTAAAATTAATAAATGTGCTTTTTATTTTAAAATTCTAGCATAACTAAATTTAGAAGTGTAAAATATAGAATAATTAATTTTAAAAAAATAGTTCAAAATTACTAAATAAATAAGTTCGATGATTAAACAAAAAATAAAAAGAATTTATTAAAACAAA
Organism: Globodera pallida; assembly: GCA_020449905.1. NCBI lineage: Eukaryota > Metazoa > Nematoda > Chromadorea > Rhabditida > Heteroderidae > Globodera > Globodera pallida. The sequence goes on along the minus strand of JAIXHY010000021.1, from coordinate 73,406 downwards.
ATGTCACAATATTAATAACGTAATGCCAATTAGTTAAATTAAAGAACAGAGAATTATTTAAATAATTATTAAAAAAATTGCAAACCTTTGTAATTTAAAGGTGCCGGGGCTTTCATATTAAATTTTGTTTCAAAACTTAGTTCTAATTATTTTTAAACATTAATTAATAATCAAATTGCTCGTGCACTATCTGGTTAGCAGGATAAGAAGTTGTCGGTAAATAATGCCCCAAAGTTAATTCACTTTTACTAATATTATTTAAAGCCGGCAAAAGAGTGAACTTCAACTTTCAATGTCAAAAATTACGTCCGTTATTGTATCTTAAATATTCAAATAAAGAAATAAATTATTTTTTTTGTTGTTAAATTGAATTTAAAATTAATTTTATTTTTATAATATTTGTTTTATCTTGATTTAACATAGATTTTTGTGTAACTTTTTAAATGATTAATTAATTTATTTGTTTAACTTATCTTTTTGTTTTATTTAAAAGTACAGAGAAACTAAAATGCGCCCGCAGATTATATTAAACATGTTTTAGGGTCCTTTACGCAAAACAAATTGAACAAAAAGCTTTATTTCAATTGAACAATAAATACTCAGCTTTTGACAAATTTGTCTTCAGTCTGCTCCGCTTTCCTCAGGGACGCCACTAAATTTGTTTAGATAAACAAAACTATGTACACTTCAAATCTTACGCCGATGACATAGGAGTTGTCTTCCGAGCACACAGCCTAATATTAGTTTTTTAAAATTATTTATCTTTTTTTGGGTATCCAATCACCTAAAATCTCCTTTTAAATTGATAATATAAATTTTTTGGTAATATTCTCATTTCTGCCTGTCACATCTTTGAAAAAAGTGCCAATTTTTTAATGCTGGATGGCCCAAGCGCTTTGTCCAAAGATTTCCTTCTAATTTCAGGCAGTGCTTCAACGCCTTCGGGAGGTACTCTTTTTTATATCTATTTATCAATGTTTTTAACAATATTTAATATTACTTTTTCCACGTTCTTTCATTTTTACTAACTCCTCTTTACTGGCTATTTAAATTTTCTTAAAACTGGAAAAAATAACCAATGATCGTTTATTTGTTCTTATTTTTTGTTAAAAACTTTGGCTAGCGTTTTTTTTGTCAATTTTTAGTGCATTTTTTAAGGTTTTGAACAATGTTGAGTTCAGGAGTTTTTGAAACCGGTAGCCAGGTTTACCTTTTTGGTTTAAAAAATACATTAAATATTAAATAAATAGTGAATTTAAAAATATAGAAGAATCGCTAGAAGTTTACAAAAATATCAAACAATAACATTTAAATATAAAAATACTAATCTTATATATTGCTTTATCTACACTTCTTGCAGTGCAAATGAATGATATCAAACACGAAATATCATAAATTCGCGCCTCGGCTAACAATTACGAATTTATATTTTCATTGCATAGTTTCCGAAGTCATCCATGTGCTTGACCCCGAATTTAATTTAAAAGAAAACTAATAATTAAAATTTTTTGATTTCATATCTTAGTAAATTATTTGATTAATAGATTTTTTATTATTTAAATGACTTAGGTTTATGGATATTACATTTACAGTTTCCTTACTTCGTTGAAATAGCTATTTTCACTTTATTCAACTGTTTATATAAGATTAACATTTATAAGTAAGTTGCATATTTATTAAATAGAGTGCCTAAAATTAGATCATTAATATTTCTTATAATTGTATTAATGCATTTCATATAATTTAACATGTGTTATTTCAAATAATATAAGTAATTGTTTATTTAAATATTAGAATATAGAATAAATAATAAGGCTAAAAAAACTGTATAATGTCCTTGTGCATGAGTTGTTTTAATTATGATTAAAATTAATCTCCAAATGCAATCTCTATGTAGGCAAGATATGATGACATCACTTTTATGAACGCAACTTACATATGTTTAAATGATGCCAAATTTGCTTATACAAACCTGGTAACTTCTCACATTTTAATGCGCCGACATTTCGAAATTTAGAATTGATTTAATTAATTTTAATAATTAAAATTAAAGCTTAAAATGAAAAAGCAAAATTTAATTTTTTTACAAATTTAATTCAAATTAAACAATTCGTTGAAGTACGAGAAGTGTGCGGCGGCGGGTTTATTCTACCAAAAACATGCAAAAATATTATCGCGATGTGTGCGACGGAGGCGGATATTCTACCAAAAAATACTTTTTAAATCCTTCGATAAACCGATTTAGCAAAGTTGCTTTATAAACCTAGATTTCTATCACAAAAACATGTAAATGTGAAAATTGTAACAATTTACTTTGTGAAAAAATATCATAAAAAACAACAGCAGGAGCTCATGTCTGCTTAACAGCAAAAAAACTTACGATTCATTACATAAGTTTAAAATATATAATTCATATTAAAAATTTTGCATCTTATCGTCTCCAATACTTTTAAATGTAAACGTAATATGCATAACAAATTATTGTTGCTTCATTATGATTTAAATATTCATAAAATAATATTGTAGTAAAGTTGACCTAATTTATTATAAAATAAGGAAAAAAGAATTAATGTTAAATAAACGTAAAAAAATAAAATTAGAAACTAAAAATAAGATATCAGATTACACAAAAAACCAGTAAAGATGGCCCGGACAAGGGTTCCGTGACAAGCAAAAGAATAAACCGGTAAACACTTAAAAATATTTGAACGATAATTTTCTGTTCATTTATGAAAATAAAAAAGCTCATTTTGTTTTTTTATTGATTTAAGTTTTTTGACAGTTAAGCTGTTTATTTTTTGAACTTTTCTTCAATTAATGTTTTCTTGGCGGCTTCTCTTTGAGGCAGCCATTCTTTTGTGTTTTTTCTTTTGGGTTTATCAAGCCAAAAATTTTTAATTAATTTTTTAAATTCTATGTGCGCGATCTGTACGAATTTATTTTTTTATTGAACTAGATATTACTTTTATTAATGGTAAAGAAATTTTATTGTCTTTTTTTCTATTTTATAGAAACGAGAAAAAATATTTTTAGATGTTGTATTTTAAATATATTATCATATTTGCCCATTATTTCAAAATGTATTTGTTTTTTCAAAATCGGTCCATTCATACATATTGCGCTTTTTTTTATTCATTTATTTATTCGTCTTTTTCAAAAATTTAAACACTTTTTTATTTCTTTAGATAAATGAACAAATAAATCAAATTATATTTGTTTGGTGCTGTTGAAATGCTTTAATGTTGTGATTACATTTATTTCATATTTATGTAAATAAAGAATTTATTATCTTTTAAAATCAAATAAAGAAAATAAATTTTACTGAATTTTACGAATTTAGTTATGTTTAAGTTATTTTTTATTTTAAAAATTTTGTTTGCAAAAAAGTCTATATTTATGAGTGAAAAATTTATTTTAATTTATAAATTTTTCAAATAGCAGGTAAGTTCTTAAATATTAAACATTTAAACTGTGCTTAAGTTTGTTAAACTAAGACACCGGAATGTACGTCATATTTCTTAAAATTAAAATAAAATGTATATCAAAAAATGATATTTCAATAATGGTGGCTTAAGTGCAAAAGAATTTGTGATCAATATAATAATATTTAAGCAAAGAATATTTATAAGTTAAGAAAGGACTGAATCTTATTTGTCAGAAGAATATTAACATAGTCAGAGAGCGCATGACATTTTCCGCAAATGACAGCTGGCCGTTTTGTTTGCATCTAATTATTATTATTTTTTATATGATAAAGTTCTTTTCCACCGACTATGACTTTGCATTAAAATAGTAAAATATAAATAAAATAAGTGATGGACAAAAAGCCTATTCCAACGTGGCGTTCGTGATGACTTGATAAAAGATAACTTAATTATGTATAACATTCATTGCTAATAATATCTAAAAATAAAATTAAAAAGGCAACAATCTAAAAAAATAAACACTACAATTATTTAGGAACTAAAGATTTTTGGAAAAAATTTAGCAAAAGAGCATGTTTTTCATAAGCTGTGAAATTATTTGCTTTATTTTTTACAAAATTTTGCGATAAAATTTATTATTCAAATATTATCTCTTTTACATTATAGATTTAGTTATCATTATAAAATTGTTCTAAAGAAAATAACAACATTTTTTTAGAAAATGATTCGATTGTATTTAAGAAATATTATGGTTTATTTAATGTCTTTTTAGTACTTTTTTATGTATAAATATAATTATTAGATTAGTTCTGTGTGTATTTTAAATTGGTATTAAATAAGTAATAGAATTCACAAATTTTCTTATCATTATTTGCCATTTATTTTTATTTAAGAAATTTAATGTGATTTTTAGCCCTATATCCGAATTTGTCAAACGTTGGGCTTTCTACGATTACGCTAATTCGGTGTTTCCAGCCAGAAAAACGATCGTTTGTTATTAACATAACTTATTGTATTAAATCTATGAGTTAGGTTAGAATCATTTTTTAGTTTTATTTTTCAAAACAAGGGATGGCTAGCATCTTACATTTTACTATATTTCTATAAATATGTACATTAAATAATGTTTCTATTTATAATTTTCTTGATCTTTTTATTTGTTAATTGTTGATTTTTAAAATTAATCTTATAATGTATTTAATGCGCACAGTGTTCCGCATATGTTGAACGATAAGCGTCCGGAGAACATCACTTCTTTGGGCGTGGTACCGGCACTGCCATAACTTCAACGAAACTGGTAACTTCTTTGTACACACTGTCACTGTCACGGTCGTTGTCCCACACACTCGTCAAGCCAGTGCTGCTTTTTTGACTGAAATATCTATTTATTTAATTTGTCTTTTTAAACATTAAACATAGACATTTAATAAGATACATTTTAAAAAGGAGTGCAGCCTAAATTGTCGGACTGGAAAAAGGAAGCCTGGGTCTAATAGCAGTGCTGCTAATAAAGTTTGGTACTTTATATATTTAATTGATTTTTGAATATAATTTTATCTAATGTTTAAAATACTAAATTGGAAGAAATAAAGTTTAAGTTCTTTTATTTTAATTTGGTACGTTTCTAACTCATATAAACAAACGCTTTAGTAAACTCTCGTTCGATGCGGTGATTAAGATAGGAATAGGACTTGTGTAAGCCACATAATGTATTTGCATATATGTATAAAAATACAATCACATTTGACTAATAAATTTTTTGTTAAAAAATAAAGTTTTATGCGCGCCTAAAATAATTATTTATTTAGATATATTTTTTGGTAATTGATCAAACATAATTATCCAAAACAATATAAACTTAAATGACTTGATTTTTTCTTGTGTTTATAAAAGGTCGAGGATAATAAACTTTTTTATTTTTTTAATCATCGGTTACGCCAAACAATTTGCCTGCTTTGTTATGTAGGGAGGAAGACGCCATGTAAAGCAAAAATCTATTCTATTGTATAGAGCTTTGTGTTTAAATTTAATATACAAATAATCATCTATTTATCGTCACTTATAGATTATTTATATTTTCAATTTAAAAGCGAAATTTAAAATTAAACGATGTGCGTAAAAGTTATATCAAATTTTATTGAAATGAAAATTCAATAAAAACTTTATGGATGGATTTTTGTAAATTAACTTACCTATATTTCTAATTGATTGTCTTCCACATATTTTTGAAAATAATTCAAATGATTAAAATCATATTTTCAAAATAAAATTTTAATGATCAACAATATTTAAAATCAAATAATAAATTAATTATAAGGCCCTTTGTTTAATGCAATTTAATTTAGTATTTAACATTTAGAATAAAATTGTATTTTTATTCTGGAGAATTTTTATTAATTTGTTGCTGTAGTTGCTGCGTTTCAGTGAACTTACTTACTATTCTTTATGTTGCATCATGTATTTTCGAATAGCTCTGAAATTTTGGGTTTCCATTACATTTTTATGGGCCATACACTAGTTTACACCAAGAGAAACGTTTTTTATAAATTCGTTAATTATATGTTTAAATTTCTGTGAATACATTGTGTAACTTATTTATATTATTTTGTTTAACTTGTGGTGTGTCCCCACAAACTTCCTTCGTTTTCATAGGACTGACGAGCTGTTAAAGATAGCGCCACCAAGAAATAAATCATGGTCATCATCCAGCGTCATAAATATTTTGTTTTATAATTTTAAAATTTTATTAATAAAATCATTTTATTTTTTATCATTGCATTCAATTGTTTATTAATACGTTATCATTAATTTTGATTTAATTATTTAATGCTTTATTTGAAAAATGTATTAAATATAATCAGTATGCATTGGTGTATCCAAGCCAGAAAGGCTGTGCATAATTGAATTTGTTTTTATTACGAAAGAGATAGAAAATAATTGAGGCAGCTCGTAATAATGTGGATAACATTTACATAATGTTTAATTAAAAGTTAAAATGTTATTTTTCAATTAACACGTTACGGGGTAAAACAGCGTTATGTTTTCAATTTTCTCCATTGCTAGCGTTTTTCTGCCATTTAATTTTTAACTAAATTTTTAGTTAACAAATTATTATTTTCAAATATTTAGGTTAGAATTATTGGGCAAAATTTATGTTTTTAGTTTTCATCTTTCTGGACAGCTTAATAATTCAAATCAAGCATTTTTTACTTTTTTTTATTAATCAGTTTACAAAGTCATTTTAAATATTCATAGATATTTTTTAATGTTACAACTACATTATTAGTCGTTTTTAACTAACAATATTAGATTTTTTTTTAGATTGATTGAACTTGATGTCATTAACTGAACAACTGGCAATTAAATACTTTCGAAATGGATAATTCCGAAAAAATCAACTAGTTAATTGTGAATAACAATAAATTGTTGTTAAATTAAATATTTTAATTCAAATTTTTCAAAAATTGATTAACTCATATAATAGAATGTCTGCACAATCTCTCCACCTCACTCATCATCATAATATCCGCGGTGTTTTCTTTTTAAACTGTCTGAGGTTTGACTTTTGTAAAATGCTTGCTGCTAGTTTTTAAATGCAATATCGACGAATATATTTTTGATTAGTTCGGAGAATTATCAACTAATAATTATTTTTAAAATGATTTTGATTTCAGGTTTATCATAAGAATAATTTGCTTATATAATTGATAATTTGTTAATTAATAATAATTAAATCAGGTAAAATTAATTTACTTTCATATAGCTAATGTATAAATATTGTTGTTGATATTTATTTTCACGCTATTTCTCATAAAACAAATTTTGTAGGCTGCTATTTTTTTACATCATTGAGTACTTAAATTTTATTTTATCTTTTGAAATTAAACGCTGTAATTCATAATTTTTTATTTTCACATCTATTTCTAAGAGTTAGAGATAGATTTGTTGTGCTTCTTTCTGCTGAGCATTTAATAAATTCTGTCCGAATCAACATTATATAAATTTAATATTCTTTGGTCAAAATATTAAAATTTACTTTTTTTAATACACTAAGCATTCTTTGCCGTCAAAATACAATAATACTGTTCATTTCGTCATAAATATTTGACTTGTTACAGTTTGAAATTTAATTTTAAACAAATAATAAAAAAAGTTTTAACTTCATAATTTATTTTTATTTATGTTTTTGAAATATAAGTTTGGAGCAAATCAATTAATTGTGTTTTTAAATGTTTTCCTGAATTTTTTTAATTTATACACAATGCTTGCCATTCCCGTCTGTGCACTCAGTGCTTTCGTGGGCAGCTAAAATTGCTCAAAAGATGTTAAGCTTCCTTAAAAAATTGTTGTGGTTTAGATAAAATGAATGGAAAAAATGATTAAATTAACTGTAAAAAAGGGCTTGCCGCAACAAAACAAAAAATGTTTGCACTTGTACTTGAAATCATTTGCCATTTAATGATTAGCAAAAGGTGGATTTTTTCCATTAGTCAATGGATATAAATACAAGCGAGTTTTTAAGGCCAGGAGAGCAACTACAGCGCCAAACGATGCAATTTGATTGAATAGCTACGCTGACACATATAGAACAATGCTTTTCAGCTTTTTCTCTTTCCCACCTAAACATAATTATTGATTTGACAAAATAAAGCTCAAATTTTAAAATTTATTAAACAAAAAAAACCTAAAAAAATTATTATTTTGGTCTTTATATTTATTATGTGAGAGTTGCAGCATCATTGTATTAAGAACTGAGATTACCGGCACTAGATTGGAGCATACTAAATTAAAATGCAAGCTACTTTCCGCGAGAAATTGCCGCACTTGACGCAGCCATATAGATGTGAAATAATTTTTCAATTCAAATATACCTAAGTTCATTTATTTTCATTTTAATTATGTTTATGTAATCGGGATGTCCGACTACAAAATTTAAATAAATATTTAAAATAATATATAAATATTATTTATATCGCTCGAACATTCAAACAGACTCAGCAAAACAACTGCGATGTGCCCGATTTGCAAATTGCGTATTATTGTTTGTAGTTGAATAATGATTTTTTTTATAAATCGAAATAAACGGCTCATGAAGCGGCGCCTTGAAATTATGTTTTTGATTAGCAGCCAAATCTTTTAAATATTTAAATACAAATAATAAAAACAATCTTGAGAACCCCCTAATTGGTTTTTCTATTTATTCAAACTTAGGTACCTTTTTTTATATTCATTTTTAAATTAATTAAAATCATTATATCATACTTTAAATTGTTTATTTTAATCGACATTATGGATTTTGTAGAAATCTTAGTTTTCATTTTTGAGAAAGCGTTCCATCATCAGTTAAATTTTGCGATTTAGGAACTTTTTATGAATTTTTTTACAAACTCCAGTTAATTTATTTTGTTTTTACTTTTGTGTCATTTGGGGTTTGTAAGTATTAATCAAATTATGCATGGTTAAATTGTAATTTTTCTGTTTTTTAAATTATAAGTTATTTTTTATTTAATTTTTTAGAATAGAGTTATATTTTTGTTAGGTTCATTTTTATTTGAAACTTTGTTAATAAAATTGTAAAACCGAACGTTTAACCACGAGCCAGTTCGACTAGTTTATTTTAATTTAGTATACCTATATTATTAAATATTCTTGTTTTTTAAATAACAAAGTTTAAAACAATTATATTAATGACTTTTCCAATTATTTAAGAACTAAAATAATCTTAAAAAGAATATTAAATATAATCATTGAAGCTTAAAAGCCAAGCAGATTTCTATTTTTAAATCGTTTAAAATAATATTATTAACAAAATAAATTCTAAAATTAAAATAAAACGGAACTTTTAAATAACTGTTATTTTATATTTTTAAATTTTTTATAGAAAAAAATCCTTATACTTAAACAAAAAAGAGTTGAATGTTTCGCTTTTGTTTAAATAAATATAATTGATTGAAGCCAACTGGCAGAAAAAATAAACATTTTAAAATGAAGGCAGCGAAGCATGGTTGATTACTATATTTAATATTAAATATGCAAAAAAAAATACAATTATTAATGCAATTTGCATTTAAACAAACATCATAAATTTAAAAATCAAAAAAAAAAATCATAATAGCTTAAATATACAATAACAATGGCAATTAAAACACGTTCTACATATTGCCCGTGCAACTACGGAGTGATTGAGTGGCGATAGCCCGGCGTTAAAAAAAATCAATTTTATTTATTTAAAATGTTATTTTGCTGTGTCGAATTTTAATAATTTAAAAGCATAACTTCTGCCGCACAACTAATAAAGGCATTTGAACGATCTAGTACAAGAGTCACAATATTTCTTCAAAGTGTGAAAAAATAAATACGATTTTGACCAGTAAAATAAAGCTTTAGTGTGGCGTTTTTAAATTCAACACTTCTCAAGAAGCGTGGATCCATCATACAACGTGTAATAAGACCTGTTTTCCTATTTCAATTCTTTGCATCACGCTTGGCATACGCGCAACGCGTCTCATTCAATGTTTTGATTAAGATTCTAAGAAATAAAGCATGCATAAAAATAAATAAAATTAAAAAATAATATTGTCCATTTTTTATACAGTTTATGGAAAAAATTGTTGATACTTTGAAAATAAATATTCAATGGACCAAAGATATTAAGCGAAAAGAGCACCAAAAAGGTAGCAGCAGTGCCTTAATAAATATATATGAATACTTAAAAAGACTATATAATTAATGCAACTAAATTTTTCCAACAAGTTGTCAAACATAAAATTACTAGTAAATGCAAAAAAATTGATTCAAATTAAACCAATATTTTAACATAAATAACTTAAAATAGTTACACAAATAATAATCAGTTCTTAGTTTATAAACAAATTATACTTTATATTAAAAGGTGGTGGCTGCCAATTGATTATGAAAGAGCCAACCAACTTGTAATGACTGTTCGAGAATGCGAATTTATAAGCTGTAAGATGGAAGGCCACTCTGGCCATCTGTCAACAAAAAAACAATATAATTTTCAAGTAAAATAATGCTTTTAAAGAAACATTAATTTGAACGATATAAATAAAATAAGTATTAAAACGTGCTAATTCGACATAACAAAGTAAAATTTAAAAATAATAATGTTAAAATTATTTTTTATGCTCATAAATAATCAAATAAAAATCAATATTAAAATAACAGTTTTTGTTTAAAATAACAAAATTGAAAACCGGATTTTAATTTGCATTAGTTCGTCAAAGTGATTATTACTTTTTGCTACACAATATCTGATAATACGCAACGATCAAGACATTCAAGGGGGCAGTGCCCCTTAATGAGGCTAAACGATTCTACGGTGTATTAGCTAATTACGTTAAAATTAAACTAAACTACTTTTGACTTATTTATATTAAATATGGGCATGAAGCACGGAATGAATTTAAACTAATTTTAAATCAATTGCGTTGACATTTTATTAAGTAAAATATTTTTTGTATTTGGTTGTTTTTAATCAAATGTAGAAATAATTGATGATTTGGCTGTATTATAAAATATAATTTTTAAAGTTAAATATAAATGGGTAATTGGAATATTAAAAAAATTTGATAGAAATTTAACTAATTAGATTAGCATAAATAATTTCATCAATATGAAATATACTTTGTTATAACTGTTCTTCATTCAAAGAAATGTTGACCGAGTAATTTTTGCGAGTATTCATATATTTGCATTAGTTCGTCAAAGTGATTATTACTTTTTGCTACACAATATCTGATAATACGCAACGATCAAGACATTCAAGGGGGCAGTGCCCCTTAATGAGGCTAAACGATTCTACGGTGTATTAGCTAATTACGTTAAAATTAAACTAAACTACTTTTGACTTATTTATATTAAATATGGGCATGAAGCACGGAATGAATTTAAACTAATTTTAAATCAATTGCGTTGACATTTATTAAGTAAAATATTTTTTGTATTTGGTTGTTTTTAATTAAATGTAGAAATAATTGATGATTTGGCTGTATTATAAAATATAATTTTTAAAGTTAAATATAAATGGGTAATTGGAATATTAAAAAAATTTGATAGAAATTTAACTAATTAGATTAGCATAAATAATTTCATCAATATGAAATATACTTTGTTATAACTGTTCTTCATTCAAAGAAATGTTGACCGAGTAATTTTTGCGAGTATTCATATATAATGGATCAATTCCCGTTAGTGTAATTTATGTAAAACATATTAGTATTAAATTGTAACCAATATTAATTAAAAATTTCTAATTATTTTGTAATTTTAAAAATACAATTAAAGGGAATGAAATACCGGTGAGTGTAAGATGTAAAAGTTTACAAATATTTATTAACAGATAAAATTACTATTTTTTTATAATTAAATTTAATATTCGAAATACAATAAAATCTATTACTAATAACACAATGCACGAGGCTGATCTTTTTGTTTAATAATTTTTAAATGTACAAGAATATATTGTTTAAAAATCTGTAAATGTCAAAACTTTAAAATTTATTAGACCACATTATAAAATATCGAACTAACGTATAAATTTAATTATTGTAAAATATATACTCTATTATTTGATAAATAAATCATTGAAAAATTAATTATAATAAACAAATAAATGTGGTCGTAATAAGCTGAATTAGCAAAAATAAAAATGACTGAGTAGTCTATAACTACATCAATATTAAAATAGAGAGTATAAAAGCGATGATGGCATACTTATCAAATATAAGTCAATAAAAAAATTTTACAATTACTTTTTCTTATTAAATATAACGTATTTTTTCTTTTAAATTTTGGTAAGTGTTTTCTTATTAATGATAGTTTGTGTTAATAATCGATTAATGGATTTATGAGTTTTTGCAAATCATTGTGTCGGATTCTGATTCTGGGTCGTCAAACTTTTTAAGATTTATAATTATGATATTTTTAATCGTTTTTTTTGTCCATATTTGTAAGTATTTAAATATTTCCATTATTTCTTTATTATTTAAATTTTGTTGGCCTTCTAGGCGAATCAACTTTTTATTAATTATGCAAATTATTGTAAAATTTTATTTATTTTATACCTAAAGTCACCAGCAATTGTGCGAAGCATTATTAAATTACAAGACATTGCTTCTATTTATTAAGTTGATGTTATTGAATTGCTAATGACGTCATTTTTTAATAATAAGATTTTAAATTAACGCTTTAATAATTTGGTGGTTGATTAATTCATTATCATTCTTGTAAATAAATCTTTTTGATTTTCCAAAAAGTTCCAAACTCTTCAATTGAGTTCGTTTTTTACCGTCGAAAATTTGGCAACATTTTTTTTTTGATAAATTAAGTCGTATACTTCGTATTTTTATTGTTTAGGTGAAACTACATTTGGCTGAAGTTATGTTTTGCGCACAAGAAAAAGCATTCTATATAGTTTTAAAAGTTAAGTTGAAATCTACTAATTACGCAATTCAGTCATAAATAATATTTTTTATTGGTACCTGAATTTGTATGCCTTTAAATATTTGTACTAAAGTATATTTTATTTGTAAGTTTACTTATTATTTAATACATTTTGTGTCTACGTAGTAGTCCCACCATCATTTTATGTTGCATGATGTTTATATTAATATTTTGACTTAAAAAGTGCCACTGTGCTCCCGATTATAAAAAGTTAACATATTTTTTGAATAATTCACTGGATAAAATAAAGTTATATTTTGTTAACTTTTGTATAATGCAATTTATTAGAAAAAATAACATTTTATTATAATATAGATTACGAGGTGTTTCAATATAATCTTCATCGTTTAAATTTGAAATTCTACATGTACTTATTCCCAACAATGATAAAAATGAACCACATCTAACGTAAGAAGCTGCAATTGGTGCGTAGATAAGATACCTCCTGCGAAGTTAATCTTCAACAAAATTGTTCAGAATTCATAATGTGCTGGCCTGAATACCAAAGCTATATTAAAATTCTTATTTAAAATCGCTATTTCGTTATTTATTAAATTAATTTGCATTTTATGGGCGACTGATGAATCTTTACTTTTATTGATTAGCACGCTTATTGAAAATTGTCTTTATTTGTTGACATCTTTTTTATTTTGCCTTACTGTTTAAGTGTTGCTTTCTTTAAAAAGAAAGCATTATTTGTGATTTTTTCCCAACTTTTTTTGCGTTTTAACTTTTTCATTTTATTACTTTATTTTTCATTTTAAATTCGAAGGTATTTTTAGTTTTATTTTGGCTTTTGACAAGTTTAGCATAGGTCCCGTGCTTTTTTGATTGCGTTGTTAAGTTATGAATATTATATGTATTTGAGTTTCAGTCAACCTGAAAAATAAGAATTTAAAATTTTATTATTTAAATAACATTAAGCAATGCATATGAAAACGAACAGAACTATTAATTATTAAAAGATTATAAGAACCGATAAGGAGTTTAATTAAAAAATTTTAATGTCTGGTTATATTTTATTCCTTGCTGTAAATTTTTTTTTGTTATTTTGGTTTAACATTGGCTTGGAATAAGTGGAAATATTTCTTTTTGACAATTTACTAATTAAAATTTTTATTGGCCTAAGCTTTATAGTTTGCATGGCAAAGTTTGCATTTCAAGCCGTCAAACATGTCAAGTGCGTTGTCCAAAAGAAAATGCGACATGTGACGATTAGCCTCACAATCTTTTATTTGAAACAAATTAAATTTTTTTGCCTTTAATAAGTTTTTTGATTAATTATTTTTAAATTTTTATTCGAATTATGCCCAATTTATTGTTGATTGCCCGCTCGAACATTGTCTAAGATTTATTTATATTCATTACCCGCCAAACAGTTTTTAGCCATTTCGACCATTTTTATGTTTTTTATCAAAATCAATTGGCATTTTGTTCTTCTTTTAAATTTATTATTACTTTTTCTCAAACTCAGAATGTAGGTAAAGTTGATTTCTTGGTCGCGGTACATTTTTCATCCATTATCTTATTCATATTCACAGTATTTATTTTAAATTTTTTTTTTTGTAAAAAAAATTTTCTCATTCAAATTAACATGGTTTATAAATGGATTAAATTTTGTATGAGGATGGATACATCGTAATGAAAAAACGAATAAGTGGTGCAAAATTGTGGTTAAAATCGAAGTGTTTAGATTTAACTTAATAGTTTTGTAATTAAACATTATTTTTAAGATTTTTTAAATTTAAACTTAAGAGGGTTTGTTGAAGTTAATTTGATTTAGGTATGTGCTCATTTTTCTTCATTTAATAATGTTTAATTTTATGGTATTTGTCGCAGAAATTTGCTCCAGATTTATACAAATTTGAATTTTGCGATGTTTTTAATTATGTTGCAGTTTATTTGTCTAGCAGAAGGAAATCGGTATGTCACTTCCAATCTTATTCGCCAAAGATGTATAGTTGCTAGTCTCCATTCTTAGAATTTATCTTACAATTTTTGCAAAGCACTGGTCATGAACTTTATGAATATCTCGGCGCCATCTCGTGTCTTTGCAGTAAATAAAATCTCGATCAATGGCTTTAATTGTTTATTTTGATACAAATTTCCTGTAAAAAAACCCATATTTACTTTATATTTGAGTACATATTATGCAATATGTCCCTTGGCGTAAAAAGCCGCTGCCCATTCTTGGCAATTATTGCCGGTCACTCCATAGCCGTCTGCTGGCAGTGGGGTTTTACAGTTTAAATTGGTTTATTAGACTGTTAAGTATAAAATTTCTTAATTATTAAAGCGTAATATAGGATGTTGCACTTTTTTTTGGTTTACCATTTTGTCGTATTCCCTGTGTTTTAGTAAACAGATGTGCGTTATTTAAGTATATTGTTTGGCCCGGGTGCAGGCTTCGGCGCGTCACTCCACTTATATGAATTTTAAATAAAAAATCTATAAATAAATATATTTCATTAAAAGTGAATAGGGTAAAAATTAAGTTACTATTCTTTAAAATAAAAACAGTCTTATATGTTAAGACTAAATATAATGATTTAAAATAAATAATGTAATCGACCGAATTATTGGAAAAATCATAAAACTAAGCCTCCAATCTTAATTTAAATAAAAATAATTTTCATAAAAGATTAAAAGTCTCCACTGAAAAATTCGTTGATAAAATACAATATTAACCTACCACCAAGAAAAAACCCAACGAGAACGATAGATTGATTAAAGAGGACAGAGAGCTATGTGTTGCATGCAAAAGTCAGTTTTCAAAAATAAATTCATCTTTAAATGTCTTGAATTTTCTTATTTACAAAAATATTAAAAAATTTATTTAACTCAACGTTCATACCTTGAGACATTCTTTGCAATGACTTTAAAATATAAAACACAAATGATATCAAAAACTTGTATCCTGACCAATTTTCTTAATTAAAAAAAAATCCAATAAACCCAAAATATACTCATAAAAATAAAACTAGTTTTATAAAATTATTGTTCTCCGCAGCGAATATCAGCATTTTTTTTAATTTGCCGTTATTGTTGTTTTTTTAAATTATGTTTATCCTAAATACTGTTTTTTGAAAAGCATTATCTTTGTAATTTTATAAGTTTATCTATTTTAAATAATTTATAGTTTTAATATTTGTTTTATATAAATAAATCAGCTGAATTGCATTTTTATATTTTTGTTAAGTACATTTTTTCGTCATTACTTATAGTTTTGATTAATTAACATGGCCAGGTGACGTGTAACTAAAATCAAATTGTTTTTTGGCTTTTATCAAAATTTCATTTTATCGTTTTTAAATTACGATTTAGTTTAAAGTTGCAAGATTAGTTTATCAAAAAACACTATTTTTAATTTTAAATCTAATTAGTTTTTATGCACTATTTGACTATCATAAATTAAACGATTGATGCAGGATTATTACTTATATCCTTTAAACATTTAAACGGCATAGTTCACAAAAAAAAGTCTAAAAATAATTAATTGTTTTTTTTATTAGAAAGATTTTGATTTGAGATTTTGATTTACTATAAGTCATAAAGATTAAGCATTGTTATGCTATATATGAGCGACCGATGAGCGACCGGCACATCGTGCTAGCCCCTGGGGTGTCAGTCAACGTTTCCATCCACATCCAAACGGAGGACGCGCCAACCCTGGAATCTGCTGCAGCAAATTAGACCAATGTTTTATTGGTACTTAATCAACTTCATAAATGTGACAGCAATGTGTTTTTTGCAAAACTAAAGAAGCAATACGAAATTTTAAAAAACAAAAAATGAATTTTATAATTATTAAAAAATTTAAAAAAATGATTCATTAAATATTAAATTTTAATAAATAATTAAAAAGAGCAACACATAAAATAATAGTTTTAAATAAAATTTAATCTCTCGTACTAAATTCTAAAAAAAATTATGCTACTATAAAATAAGCAAAATAAAACAATTCATTATTTAATGCAAAAGAGTTTTAAAGACTTTGTAAAAATTACTTTTTCGATTTTAAGTCATATTGTAATTATTGACTATATTTATTTCCGGTACTTCTCAAACAATTTATTTTAGAAAAAATTTAATTTAATAAATTCTACATTTTTGAAGAAATAATTGAATTTGCTCTATTTTTAGAATTAAGGTTTTTAATTATTATTAAATATAGCAATTCCCACTTTATTTGTAAACTTCTTGATTTTCTAATCTGTGTTTATTTTTTATTATAAAAACTAAATCTTATAATTCGAATATTCAATGAATGCTAAGATTTAATTATTATTTTGTTTATTACTGCCCAATATTTAATGGATTGTGTTCACAATTTTAATTTGTCGCTAATGTGCACATTGATATAGCCAAACACGGCAATCTCGACCGCGCACTCGCGGGCTTTATTCAGAATGTTCTTTCTGGCGTTGCATCATTGCAACGGTTCCCAATAATGGGTGATGTCGTCATATTCTTAATTTTATATTTATAAACATTGGGTTAAATAAAAATTGCATAATAATTGTTTTTTTTGCATATTGAATAGAATATAGTCTTATTAAAAAAAATTCAATATAGTTTTTTATTGATTAAATTATAAATCAAGTAATTTTTTGAATGTTATTTTTAATAAATGTTAACCAACTAAAACAACACGATGAAACCGCCAAACACAAACAGAGCCTCACCGTTTACCAGCAAGGCTCCATCAGAGCAGCCAACAACAATTGATACACCAGGATCATTCGACAACGACAAGAGCAATTCTCTTAAAGTGCACATTTTATTAAAAAAGTTCAAATTATTCTCCAAATCCATAATTGCATCTATAAAAAAACAGTTATCTTTGACACCACTGCCAAATCGAGTTGATAACATAATAATAGTAAATAAAATAAAATAATATAAGCAATTATTTTTAAAAATACCAAAGATAAATTATTCATGTCAGGGATTCCGGACAATTTTTTGGCATTCGGTTACGTCCCTGATGCCTACCCTTCTCTTCTATAAGAACAATTCTTAAAAAAATTATCGGCGTCAATGATAGATTTTTTCTGCAACACATTATATTTTGAAAATTTCTCAATAAAAAAAAATTTACACCTAAAATTTTGGAGAAAAATTTTTGAAAAACCCCGACCAATTTAGGTAACCGCGTACCCCGCAATTCTTAAACTCGACGTCGGGGTGCCAACACTAGTTTTAAACGGAAATTTCAATACAACTTAACTTATAAATAATACTCTAATAAGCTTATATTATTTTTTATGTGATGGAAAACAAAACATTTAATTAAAAAGCGTATTGCTAAAATTAATTATTAATATACAGTTAAATTACGATTACGATACGATACGATACACAGCCCTGGTGCATAATCTTTATGTGCTCCCATGTACCTTTCGTACTAATTTTTGGTACATAAAACTATATTAAATTTATCATTTTAATTAATGAATTTTTATTTAAATGTAAAATTAACGCAATAAACAAAAATAAATATAATATTTAAAGAAAGAGAATGCCAACAAGTCAATAAAAAAACTTGACTACAATTGACTAATCCCAGTAAAACTTAAAATATTAATTTTAAAACTTAAAGATGCATTTGTATACGCAAAAGTGAATCCATATGATTGAATGTACATTATGTATTTAAACAGAAAAAGCATAAAACTATCTAAAAATAAAAGCCCCCCCCCAATCTTAATCATGTACCTTAAAGTTACAAAAATTCATAATAGAATTATTTTAATCAAGTTTACATTTAAGAAATTGTTAGAATATATAAGTTAAATAAAATAAATTCAGAAAGCTTCAATAAATTTGTTATGCTATGTTTAAATAAAAGTATATATATAAATTACTTTTACTAAAAAACAAAATTGAATAATGTTGTCTAAAGATTTACAGTTATTATTTAAAATCTGGTAGGCTTAAAACACAAAATCTTGCAAATAAAAACTAATGAGCCCACATCTAAAGTAATAACATAATGTATGCAAAAAATATCAACACAAACTAAATGATTAAAATTTAAAATGTAATATTGCAACATTTAAATAATATCCCCAAAGATATGTAAGCAACTAAATTAAATGTATCCAACATTTAATTTAATTATTCACAAACGATTCTCGACCAGTTCGAATGTTGCCTCATCTTTCACGAAATTAAAATAACGAAATATAAACATACGACCGGCCTGACTTTTTACCTCGTCTGTTCACCAAGAAAGAGCATGAAAATAGTACGAAAAGAAATATCGATTTCATTAAAATATCAAAGTTTATTCAAAATGTTATAGAAAATATTTTATAATTATTACGGGGGATCTATATTGTGGTAATACTTTTAGCGGGTGCCAACCGTCCGGTGTGCGCAACTCGGCTGCCCCAATGTCTTTCATATGCCGGGCCAAAACCGTAACTACAGCCAGTGCCCACGAGGAGGGCCGGCATTACGCGAGGGCTGGGTGTATGCTTACCCCGGCTGGATATCATTGCCTGAGTCCAGCTTCGAGCTACAATTTTGTGAATTGGAAGGTCCAACTCAAGCTTTAATTAAGAAATGATTAAACAAGTGAAAAGAATAAATCAACAAATAAAATTGGATTTATAATACTAATATAACTGTGCGATGTATATATTGCATTTTCTTTATAATAGTTTGGCATTCTGTTGAATGTTAAATTAAATGAATTAACATGGCAATTACAAAAATCCGTAAATAACAACTTACTAACTGAATTCATCATATTCAGGGTTTTAAAATCAACCAAAAATAGAAATAATAGAAAGTTTGACAATTTTGTGTACCATTGCATAAATTTATTAACAAATTAATTTGGGTAAGAAAGCAATAAACACTTTATTAAAGTGATTGTGTAAATATAAATGTTTAATAGCTGTAATCAAAAACTCCTTTTTAAACAATAAGTTTTAAAATAAGTTAATTAAAATACAACTTATTCAAACAAATTAAGGCAATCCGAATAAGGGAAATTGGAATATAAAGAAGAAAGAAACAAACTTTCGCTATAAAAATTCTTTGCATTGTTAAATTAAAGCACATATTATAAAATATTACGCCTTAGAAATTTTTGTTCACAACCCAGCCTTAATTCAAATCCTCCAAAAATCCCATTCTTAGGGGTGTATATTTTTTCCGTTTTTTCCGTTAAAAATGCGAGAAAATTTATTTGGTCTAAGAACACATAAAAGATTAAGGTTTTGCAACCACACCATAAAAATAAATGTAACTTTGTTAATATCAAAAAAATTTATAATAAAAAACGGATAAATTATAATTTTTGCGGAATAATGCTTTAAAGTCAACATGGTTATATAATTATTAGTTATAAACAAAAAAATATCCATTAAAAGAAAATTCTTATTTTTATTGACAGTCTCAGCAACTAAAAATATGAAATTTTGCTGGCAAAAGTCATAAAAAAGGAACAGAACAAATGAGTTTGTTAAGGCAAGAAAATTAACAAATATAAAAAAATATTGATTAAAATGAAAACACAGCACATAAATTAAGTTAATGAATTAACTAAAATTTAATTACGTTTTTACTACATAGCTTTATTGTCAAATACTAATAATAATACAATAGAGAATGCCTACAAAATTTTTGTTTCTCTATAATTATTACTGATGCATAATATAAAAACGTGTCTTCTCTCAGCAGTAATCTCTTTTTTGTAGCACCTGTATCTCAAATACAATATAAAGATCAAAACAATGCCGGCATTATTTTGGGTGAAAGAAATTGTTCCGCCGACAATTATCGACAGATGACGACGACAGCGTAAACTTTAAAACTTCTCACCGTAGTAATCATAATTTTTAATTTAAAAAAGCAATCTCATTTATAATGTATTATATTCAATTTAAATAAAAATCAATTATTGCAAAAAAAAATTTTAATGTAAAGAGTTCAAAATAAACACCCCATTCGATACAGTGGTTTATTAAACAATGCAAATAACTGCAACATTTATGGCGTTTAATGTTTATTGATATAATAATTATTTATTTTGAATAAAAGAGTTAATAATAAAATTCAAGGTCCAATTAATCTCGATAGTTTTTGTAACATTTAAAATGTTTCAAAATTACATCAGAAATGAAATTTTTAGCCAATAAGTGCAACTTTAAAGTTTAAATATATATGAATCGGAATATTTTAAAAGATTAAATTGAAGTTTAAATATTAAAATTTCAAATAATTAATCATTTTTGTATTTTATGTTAAAAATTTCAGAATAACTTACATAACAACAATCATGGTCATGTAAACAAAGATTTAATATGAATCAGCTAATTTTATTTCTAATTTAATTATTACTAACCGGCACTTCGAGTGCACATTTGTTAATAATATAAATATTATATTGGCTAAAATAATTTAATTTTTAAATGATATATTTTTTAGTATTGATTTTTAATAAACCTATCGATTAAAATAAACAACCTAAATCATAAAATACAAGTTTTGGCATCCACGCTCAACTGGGCGTACAACCTGTAAAGGAAGCATTGCCAACTACTTCATTTGTTAGTAAATACAAAACTAATCAAAAATTACAAATTTAAAATACTATTTATAAAGTAATAAATTTCGACAAATTTTAAAAAAAATATTGTTATTATTTAATTTTATCAAACTTTATGTTTGGCTTTCTTACTTCATCATGACGACTGAATTGTGGAATAATTTATCATTTAAATTAATTAATTTTTGGTAAGGTGCCATGAAACTCGGATCAACCTCAACTACTTCACAACGAGTCAGCACTAATTTTAGTCTTCAATAAAGCAGGTATAGAATGTGAACAACTTTTTCAGTCAATATAATCAACCAATTTTTTAAGATGTATTTTTATTGTGTTTAACTTTGAAATTATATGGAAAGCTAAAAATAATGCAAATTAAATATAAACCATAAACAATCTAAAATATTGAAACCAATTGTTAATTATATGCCCTAAATTTACAGAAACCCAAATAAACATCAGATCTTAAAAATGAAAATAATTTCGGTTTGGAAAACAAATAAAGCAACAAAAAAAAAATTGCGTTACGACTGGTAAAATGTTAAATATGGCGACGTAATAATCTCTGTATTATCACAAAATAAAAAAGTACGTCCGACTTGGCCGATTTAAAATTGAGAGAGTGTAAAAACTCTAAATAAAATTCGAATATTAAATATCCTAAAGATGTCGACAAAAACATAATAAAAAAGACCATACATAAACTTTGAATTATTAAAATAGAAGATATTGAATTGTATATAACATTAAATTTGATTAAATAAATTTTAAAATCATCACATAAAATAATTATATTTAAACAGAAGCTTCATTTTGTAAAAAATTAAATTATTTATAGAAATGGCTTGCATGTTAAAACAAATAGTATATCACTTCTCAATTTATATCCATAAAGATGGATTAGACAAGAGAAAATCATATTATTAAAGTTAAATATCAGTAAATATAAATTGTATTTACTCATTATACTATTACTAACTTGTTACAAAGTTTGTTCTTTATTACTTTTTAAATTGACAAATATACCAAATTTATATTTAAATGCATAAATATTAGTATAGCAAATTAAAGTACTTTACAAATTTAAAAGTAAAAATTAAATTAATTAATTAACATTAAAATTTTCATAACAACAAAAAGTCTGGATAATGAGACACAATAAATTCATTCAGAATAGGAAATCTAAAAAGCATCGCCGAACCGGCAGCAGAAGGATACATTTTCGGCATACCAATATTGTTTAGATAGTCCACCGTTTGAAGCAAAACAAACCTCTGGTAAGATCCAGCATCAACGACGATGCAAATAAACAACGAATTACCAAATAAAATTTAATTTATTTGTCAAAAATAATAGATCTCTATGCTCTTCGTAAAATTGTCAATAAATATATTAAAAAACTTAAATAAAGATTACACTTTTTGTAGTAATTTTATCCAAATATATATAAAACTATTTAAAAAAAAGCTAAAAAATATTTTATCGCACAAAATTAAAAAATCCAACAACGTTATAACTAAAAACATTATAATTTAAATGGAATAAATGAGCGATGAATTCTTCATTATAAATATACTTAGTACAAAAGGTTGTTAGTTAATATTTTTTTTCTGGGCTTGTATACCTTTGAAGTCGTTCTATAGAAGTTAGGCTCCATTTCAGCTTTAGGATTTTTTTGCTATTTCAATCTTCATTAATTAAATTTTAATGCATTAACTACTACATAGTTGGTTAATTTTTTTTTAAAGTGTTTACAAAGATTTAGGATTAATTCCATTTTGCAACAATTTAAAACAGCTTGGTTTGCGATGAATGCTTATTTTATTTTGAATATTAATAGAATAAACAAAGAAAATGTGACATCAATTCTTCTATTTTTATGTTAAATTGAAACTGAGAACAATATGATTATTTAAATGAATATGTTTAAATAATTATATGGGTTTATTCCACCTAATATGTCACTTTCGCAAAGTTAGTGATTTCAACAAAACAAAATGATTTTAATATAAATTTTTTAAATGAACTTTTAATTAATATCGGATTTTGATGAATAAACCAGTTTCCAAAACTATAAACGTCTTCATGATAAGTATAAAAAATATAGCACGATATTCTGTAATTAAATCAAAATAACTTAATAAAATAAATAAAAAAGTCATACGCACTCTTTTTGAGATAATTAATTTAACGGAAAAAGGACTTATTAAAAGTATAATATTAATTTAATTTGGGTTGTAAAGTTTTGCTCATTGTGATATTAAACATATTTGGTGTTGCGTTTTTTATCATTCTTATTTTATTTATGATTTTTTATTTTGCTTCTAACACTGTAATTATTTTATTTCCAATAACATTCAATGCTTTTCAATTTTATGTTTTAATCATGAAGGCTTTTATATTTATCTTATTTTGGGGAGCAATGAGTACTTTCGAAAACAAAGTTGAATGATCATAATTATTTTAGTTCATAATTGTAGAAAAACAATCAGCGCAATTTATTATTTTAATATTTCATAAAAATTTTGAAAATTCAAAAAGTTATATTCAATTTATCGAATATTTAGAAATTTTTACTGAAAAGTTCAAAATTTCAGAAGTGTCGGCCAATTTCATTAATTGTGAAACAATTTTTCTTAACATTCATTGCTAAAATCTTCAAAAAATTTTCCCGGCGGCGCCTATCAGGCAGTGTTTTCCCGGTTCCGGTGCCGGTTCCAACGGTTCCGAGAACCGATTCCGGAACCGGAACCGTGGTACCGCGAAAATTTGGAACCGATTTTGGAACCGGTTCCAATACATGTTTTCCATTGCGTAATGAATTGAAAATATGATTAATTTTTGAAGCGAATAGCCTCAATTTACACAAAAGAAAAAATTTCCAAATACAAAAAGCATCAACAAAATTTTTGGATACCCATAAGAAAGCTTTTTGTTTGACAAAATTCGAGAAAAAAGGGATCGATTTGATTAAGCAAAAAAGGACTACACATGATTTAGGGTGACCGTAGTACCCGATTTGTCAGGTTTTCCCTAATTTTTCAAATTGGCAATTTTCAGTAATTAAAAAACAGCTTCTAGACGACGCGCATTAAATTGAGAGTATTTCACCACAATAAATTTTTACTAAATCAATAACTCTGACCGCAATATTGCTTGCAAGAAGGGCGACTGGCTTGAGTTTAAAAAACTAAACTAATTATTTCATTTTTGATAAAAACTCTTCTCAGCTTGATTCCAAACGTTTTCTATATCTAATAAAATTGCAAAAAGATAAGTTTCATTAATAACTTTTAATTTTTTTATTATAAATGTTGAATAAATATTTATTAATTCAAATTGGTAAAAGCTAAAAACTTAAAGAAATATCATAAATAATTTGATGTAAGCTAAGTAATTTTACATTGTTAAAAAACTATTAAAAACTAAAACATTATTTGATTAAAGATTACTTAAAATAAATACAATAAGCAAAGTCAAGCTAACATGAAACGCTAAATAAACATATTAAACCAAAAATGTCTACAGTATAATATAGGAAAATAAGCCAAATTATCAATCTGCCAAACACGTGGCTACACACGCCTTTACCAATAGCAACAGTCTAACGGAATCAACTTAATTATTGTCCTAGAAACTTTCGCTTTGTGGAATTGTTATTGAAATTTGACTGATTAGCTGATTTTAAACGACTATTTAGTGTTTGTCGCCTTTTTAAATAATTAAGCATTTATCCATCATTTTAAACTAATTACTTGGGTTGGACAAAACCGGATAATCTGGAACCGGTATGGGAAAATTGGATAAAAATTATCTGGTTTTGACAATGACAGCTAAATTATGCTGGATCCGGGACCGGTATCCGGGTTTAAAGTTCTTAAAAAATGTATAAAAAGAATATGGCTTTAAAATAAAAATGCAAAATGTTACCAGTGAAAAATCAATGCCCTACTTTTTTCACAATTCAGGCGAAGACGACAATTCTACTAGCTTAATAAAAATAATATAATTATTTAAAAAATTAAATTACCGTATAAATAAAACAAGCGAAAAGCTTAGCATAGTATTTAATGTCATTTTTTATTTGGGTAGATACTGGTCATAAAGAAACTAAAATTAAATACCTTACCCTAACTTGTTGAAAAATTAATTATATTAATTCATTATTTTATGATTAACAAAACAAAATTTATTTAATTCAATCAATAAGTTTAGGGTTTACAAAATACAAAATAATAATTTAAATAAATAAATAATATAAGACTAAATAACTTTTTAGTGTTGATAATTTATATATTAATCAATCAGTTGATTTAAGGCAGAAATAATATCATAAACTTAGAAAAAAGCAATAAATTTTGAACAAGTTCTGAATTGGCCAGTTTTGTTTTGTGTTATTTCAAAAAATACAATAAAGGGAAATGGGTATCATGCCCCAGATTCCAATACTAATTAGCAATCAATATGGGCAGAAGAGTGTCCGCATGTATTGCTGTTAACGAGTTAACATAACCGCATACAAATATCAACGAGATAATAAACAGAATTAGTAAGCAGATAAACAGAATGCTCGCGAATATTTAAAAAAATGAAACGATAACGTTAATATTAATATTTCAAAAAATATTTATTAAAATAAATTATTTTTTAAAAAAAATAATTTTTATTTTCTTTGAAAATTTTTCCGTTTCCGTTGTTTTTGGCCCTTTTTTCCGTTTTTTTCCGTTTTTAAAAAATAAATTTCTGCCCATCCCTGCTCTGTATCCGCCGTCTACGAAACTTTTGCATTTATTCGAGTTTAATACTTCGAATCTGACAAAAATTTTTGTGCATAACTCGTCAAAACAAAGCTGCAGAAAAAATAGGCTTAAGCCTAAAAATCATATCCCTGTTAATAATCAAGAATTAATAACTTAACAAAATCAAATTAATTTCTAAAAATTCAACGATAATCAATTTCCCTATTATTCCTTTAATAATGTTGAAAATGATTAATGTAGACTTGAATAAAATACTGAGGTAACAGCTGGTGGCTCCGGTCTCAAGCTTTTGTAATATATATGAATACTGTAAGTGCAATTCTTCCGCAGTAATGAAATTTCTGGCAAATAACTCATCATTGATTAGTAAAAATTAATCAAATCAATTTATAAAAAGTATGTTATATCAATTTATAGATTTTCTAATAATAAATTTATCTATGAATGTACTTTATACATCAAAATAAACGCAATCATGGCAGCTTCTAATGGTCACAAAAATTGTCTTCCATGATCCTATGCGTACCGCTTATATTTCCTTATTGCACCAATTATATGATATTTATATGCTACAACAAAAATATACTCTACAAAATTGTTTTTTTCGAAAGCAAAAAAGGCTTTATTACTTACTTAGCACAAAAATTTTAAAAAATAACCAAACAAAAATCTCTTAGCAAAAACAAACTATGCTTGAGGCATCATGTTGTGACAAAAATATAAAAGAAATTAATTTTAAACAATTAATATTAAATAAATATTAAACAAAGAATGGAGAGATAAACGCTGGTAAAAAAAAGACCAATTCACCATCAATATTAAGACCCAGCTCGCCTGCCAAGAATAAAAAGTAGTTCTAGATGCGATTGTTGTGTTAAAAGTAACAAAATTTTATTTATGCGCAACGAACAATAAAATTTGCTTTTTATTAGACAAAACAAAAGCACAATTATAAAAATATTCAAGAACTTATAAACAAGTATAAATTTTGCAATCCACCCAATTGTGGAATTGGTTAAAATTAAATATTTAAGAATATTTATAAATTTTTTAAATAAAAAGGAATCTTATTTAGACTTAATAAAAATGGTCTTGGGAGACATGACGAACTTGCCGGTCGGGGCGCGCCCCCGGCGCCGCGCCGAACAACATACTTCAGTCAGGCGCCTAATTAAGAAGTAAAACTAAAATAATTATTTTTTATTTCAAATAAAACTTATTGAAAATATTTTCGACCTAAATAAATTATTAGCGAATAAATCTACAATTTTCTCATAAACATATTTTAATTAAGCGGGCCTTCCCAAGTTACATAAATAAATATATCTAATGTAACTTATTTTATTTTTATAAAAATAATAATAAGTCACACAGCATATTTAATTTAAAAATCATAACCATAAATAAATAAAGAACTAAATATAAATAATAAATAAAAAAAAGGAACAGTACCCAATGAACGAAGAATTTAGATGTGCCTGGCGGCAACGTAGAGAACAGGTGAATTGGCTAGCTTTTTTCCCCAGGACCAGTTTTTAAACAAAAATAAAATTAATATTAATTTAGAAGTCTCATAATATAAAATTCTAAATAAGCTGAAGGAGCATAATAAATTAACTAAAAAACAATATAGTATATACACTAAAAAATAATTACATAAAGATTAGGATATAGGCGAAAAAAAACTTAACCACATTTTATCAAAGTTCGTTTTTTTAATGTAAAACATCACATTTAACATATTAAATTATTACAAGGAACGGATAAATCTGCACATGTTTTGGAGTTAATTCAATGTTGATAATGATGAATGGTGAACCTTTAGCGACGTACGCAACATTATAGTTTGAAAGAAATAAAAACTAAAAGAATTTTAAAAAAGTGTTTAAATAAAAAAAACTAATAGCTTGGTTAAATATAAACAGTCTTAAGTAAATTGCATAAAAGTAAAAGAAAAATTGACTTAGAAATTGATAAAAAAACTAGAACACGTTTAAAAATGGTATAATTCCATCAAAATTTATTTTTATATTAATAAAAACACAACTAAATTAATGATAGTTTGGCAATGTATTGTTATTTTATTCAGTCATAAATAAAAAAATTTTAATTATATTTTATTAAAATTGAATCTAATCTTTAGTTCGGAAATTATAAAACATTTCTTGGGGTGTTCTTACAAAAAACATTCTAAAATAAAAATTTTATTTAGCGTAACTTATAGTAAAATGAATAATTTAATTAAAGTTGACTCATTAATTAAATACATTTTACAAAATAGAGGCGATATGAAAAAATGATTTGGGTTAAACCAGTTATATAGAAAAGTATTAAGAAGAAACATTCGTCAAACAATTAAGAGACAATTTGATTCGTTTTGTGCCGAGTTATAAAAATTCAATAAAAGTTTTTAAACTAAAATTTACAAATAAATTTAACCAATTATTAATTCTCATATCTAGATGTAAGAAACTTATACAAAGCAGAAGAATAAATAATTATGATAACAAAATTTTTTATCGAAGAACAATTGATAGATTTTTTGACTGAAATTGTATTAAGTGAAATTTTTTATTTATATCTTATGTTAAATATGTCGGGTCTTAATTTTGTAAGTCGGCAGAACATACACAAAAAGCATTATAATTTTGCCGGCGCGTTCACTGTCTCGAGTTCATATGTTAAAGATTTAACATCATCGCTACGGATATTTATAATATTGCTTTAAAATATTCAGTTTGATAACAGTTGTACTGTTTTTTGAAATTTATACACACTATTCTTGTCTTTGGAGCTCTTTTGAGTTGTGTGCTTTTAAAGGCTGTTTGTTTGCTATAATATGTCAATTTTTTTCTGTCTGTTTACTTTTTAACAAATTTTTGCAAATAAATTATTTTTTGATTTAATCGTAACTCCCCCCTGATCTTGCGCTGAAGCCTGAAGCGTGGCGGATTCTCTCAGTGATGCTCAACGCCTCCATCGCATAGCCAGGCTTAGGCGTCTGCCAATTAAATTAACTGCTATTTTTATATATCTTTTCGAGCGCATTGCACTATTTTGACACAACTATTTTTTATTTATGTATATTTCTTTTCTAATTCATTAGTTGGTTCAGTACAATTAAAGCAGCATCTTACATAACAAATTTTTTTATTTATTTTTATTTATCAACTAATATTTTTATATTTATAATAGAATAAAACAAGTATTTTTAAAGCTGTTTGCAAATTTGATAAATGTTTCATAAAAATGTATGTATTTATTTGTACAAAAAAATACTTTGGGTCAATAACACCCTTGAATAACATTTATAACAACCGCTTGTAAATTAAATGAAAATTACATAAAACACTTATTTAGTTGAAGACAAACAAAAATTTACATTTTATTAGATACCCGTTGTATTAGGCGTCACGGCGACAAAGATGCTGCCGAACAAAGGGCTTACGCAATAAAAATATATTACCAAAAAATTATAATTGTCAAGTCGTTAAAGGCCAGAGACGCAATAATTCAATAAAAATTTATGAAAGAATTTGTATGAATAATTATAAAATAAGTAAAAATCTACAATTAAAAGTTGCCCCAAAATAATTTATGTGAAAAGGCAGAGTAAAAAAACAAAATATTGAGTGTTGGCATATAATTATAAAGTATTAATTTTCTGCATTTTTTATGCTTAGCTTTCTTTATTAATACACAAAAACCTTTTCTGTATATTATAGACTTTTTTCCATGAAAACATTCGTCCCATGAACTACTGTTTATCTTATTGAGGTTGAGGCATTGAAAAACGAAATGACTATGTTAATGGAAGTTGAGAGGCAATCTATTATTAAAATTTTTTTTACTCATTATTTTTTATAAAATATTTATACAATTTTTTTAGCTATTCAAAAGTGTATATGCCCTATATTCATCCTCTCTTACAGTGACTGTTGTGTTGACAAACGGAATGATTATTTGGTATAATATGGCTTTTTTATAAAGTTTTTGAATTAATTTTATAAACTAGTTGTACAACTAGGGCTCGAGTATAATACGTTTCGGTGTAATTTGAGGAATTTGGCTTATTATATATTGTTTTTATAAATGTATACTTTTTTTTTGGACTTTATTTATAATCTAATTTAAAATAATAATTTAACCAATCACAACTATTCTTCAGTTTTTTTGCTTAAATTTATTTTTTATTTTTGATCTTTTGCTTAATATTTAATAATTGCTTTGTCATATTCAGACCATTATGATTTATTAACCCTTCAAATTTTGCAGATTCTCTATTTGTAATTTATGAGTTTTAATCATTAAAATATTATTGGAAGAATATGCATTGGGACTCAATCGTGTGAGTCAAAATGAACGGGTTAATGTGCGGGCTAAAAAAATATGCTTTAATAAAAAATGATATATTAGTTGTATCAATAATATAATCGGCTGGCTAATCCTGTTACAGTCGCGATGAGTTGACTGTACTAAAAAAAGAAATTCTTTTTAATTAAAGTTTTTTACGTAAATTTCGTGCAATCTATTTTAAAATATTAAAATATAATTTATTTATTAGAATGTTTAAATTCTCTGTCTTTAATAAATCTTATTTTAACTTTTTTTTTAATTTGTATTTAAATTATAATAAAATTTAAATTCGTCAAGCCTCAATGAAGCATTAACGAAACAACATGCAAATTTTAATTAATGATTTTGGTACTGATCAGTTACCCCAATCTTGGATCTCGATTCTTTTTCAATCAAAGTGCCCCGACTTCAAAAAAAAGTTTTAAAAGTCATGGTTTACTTCTAAAAGAATTTGCATTTCTGTTCCTTTTCTAAAATATTATGCTCTATTTTTGAAATTTTAATTTGAATCAATGCATTTTCCAAAAAACCTTTCAAAGACAAAAAAGACGCTTGGAGTTGGTCAGGATTCTGGCAACAGTGCGAATGCCGGTGATAAGAATATTCCAGAAATCCAAAGGTTTTCATCTTTTTCAAATTTGTTTGAATTGTAAGTATTTTAAAAAGTTTAAAAAAATTGAATTTTATAAATTTGATCTTACACTTCCAAAATCACAAAAAATTAGTGATATAAAGGAGTAAAGCTGCTTCATGGATTGAAAACCTTTTTATAAAAATTCATTCATATCGTTTTAAATAAATAATTTGAATGAAAAAATAAATGAGTGTGAAAACATGGAATTTATGGTTAAAAAATTTAAAAATAATTAACAAACTGCTATGAATATTAAAACTAAGAAAATATTGACTTTCAAAAAATATTATGCACAATAATTAATTTAAACAAATAAATGTGGAAATTTATTATAGTTGCAAATTCAAACAAATCACTGAAAAAATTTAGCTTAATATTAAAAAGAAAAATGCTAATTTAACTATTACAATAGAGAATAAAATTACAAATTACAGAATATAACTCTAAGAATATATTCAAACATGAATGCCAATTTGTCAATAATAAACTATAAATGCAAAAAATCGATTCAATAAAAAAAATGTTTAAATAAATAACTTAAAATAATTGCAAAATAATACTTAATTTTTAAAAATTTATATAGAGATAAATAACACAATCGCCCACAACAATTGCCAAAAATTGGCGGCGGCGACAATTCCTAAGGTGCTCGCCTAAATGGTCGATTGCCTGAAATATTGTGCGTTGCAGATACTTCGAATAATAACGCCATAAGTTAAAACCATATAGCATTAAATATTTAAAACATTACTCAAAAATAATATGAGTTATATATATTTGACTGTCCGAGAATGCGAATTGTAAGCTGTAATTTTAGCATTAAAATGCTAATTTAAATATTCGGATTGAATAAAAATTACAGCTAATGGACTCCTTACGCGATATGTGATACAAAATATTGTGAATAAAGTCAAAAAAAAATTCAATTTATTTGAATCAACATTATAAATAATAATAAAGAATTAAAAATCGCAAATAACACTGAGAAAACTAATTATAAATATTTGTAATATAAAAACCTATTTAAATGTTTTCAACATAAAATAATTAACATAAAAACTATATCATTTTAAAATTAAAGTAATGCTTTTAAAGAAAGAATAATTGGAGCGATAAACTAAAATTATCATTTAAAAAACCTTCTTTAAAAAACTCCTTTCTTTTCTCTTCGGCTTCATCTAATGAACAGCTATAAATAAAAGAAAAAATTCGACTAATAAATAACAAATATTTAAACGAGCCAAATTCGACATAACTTAGTAAAATTTAAAAAATAATAAAACAAAACATTAAAAAAAACTGTAAAAAAAGTTAACCAATATTTTAAATTCATTATTTTTAAAACATATTATAAAACATGATATAAATTTGCATATAACTTTAACAGCAAATAGTTTGTAAACCTGGCACAATGATTATTTGGCCTCACTAAAGACAAAAGCAATAAATACAATCTGCGGTCATTGATTTTAAATCAAAAAATAATGTTGCAAGTAATAATAACAATAATAAACTTGGTTTAAAAAATTTTTACATGGTTTTTAATAATCACTATTTTATTAAATTATTTAAACACCCAAATTTATAATTATCATAAATAAATAAATATCATTTATCGTTTGTTCAAGATACCTTTCAACATTAATTTCTATAAATAATCAATGTTAATTTTTACCCAATTTAAAAAATTAACACATTTTTATCAACTAAATATTTAAAAATATTACATTTTTATGTGCGAATCAAGTTATAAACTTATTTGATTTTATTTTATTAATGGATTTTAATATTAAAATATGTCTTTGATGTAATCAGCCAGCACGTACGGCAACAATAGGTTGGCTTTTTCTTCCAACATTTAATTGATTAGTTTTTTATTTATTATAAAAATTTTAATAGTTTTTTTTAAATTTTTTATAAGCAACAAAAAATAATAATTAAGCTTTTTATTTTAATCTCTTATAAACTTGTAATCCTAGTTGGCTTGGTCAGTGCTAAGCTTGCGGCAATCGTTTACTCATCCGGTGTGTAAACGTCGAGTTCGATTCTCACGCTAAATGTTCGTTAATTATATTCAAATCTTTACGTTTAAATAGTATAAGATTTGTATTTTATAGTTTCTTTATATTATAATAATTTATTTCTTATAAGTTTCTTTATTTTTTTAATACCTTTAATTGATATTAAGATTAGTAATTGATATATAATGTTTTCTCTTGACAATCGTTAAATTGTATTAATAAATATATAAATCAATAATATAAGTTCTGCTGTTTCATGTTGCTCTAGCTAGCTGAAAATACTGGTAAGAAGCTGATTGGTGAGCGCTGCTGTACGCGTATCCAACGGGATTTAATGATAATTGTATTTTTTTCAAAATTTTTTTAAGGTATAATATTATTTTTATTTTTCTTATAAGTGGCGATTAATTTATAAAAATTATGCAAATTGGGTGCAAGGAATTAAGTCTTTTTGTTAATTAAACCAAGAAACAATTAACGACAATTCAATTTTAAACTTAAAATAAAATGATAGTGGTGTAAAAATTTTATCTGAAAAATTGTATTTGTTATTTTATATTAATTAAAGTATATTAATGATTTCACACGCACCCAGATTTCACATAATCAAAATATCTATTATTTTTAAATTTGTGTTTGATTGTGTTTTCTTTTGCATTAAAATTATGTGTTTTCTTATTTAAACGTATATATTATAATAACAAAATAAATCCCATCAATGATCAAAATAAAATAAAAACATAAAACACTCCGCACACATTAATTTCCGAGCAGCGCGTATTTAGTTCACTTTTTTATAAAAATTATTTAAATGCTTTTTACGCAATAATATAAAAAAACCAATATTTAAAAATACGAGTCGCGCGCAATCTTAAAAAATTCAATAAATATTCCGATTTAAAAAAATATGTAATGAAATACATAAACAATTGAAATATAGGTTAATTATACACACGTTTTTAAAAATAAAAATTAAACAGTAAACAATATTATAATGACGAGTTAAAGGGGGTATTAAAACATTTCTCATACAAAACATGAATTCCTTCTAATTAATAATACTAACTACAAACACGTCTTTTTCGGTGCAAAGGTACTCAAATGCCCTGCTGGCGCAGAAGATCTTGTATAGGTCACGACTCCGAAGGTAACTCACTTCTTCTAAACCAGGGGTACCATACGAAATGTAATATGCCTAACCTATAAATTTTAGATCACAATTTACGTCAAGTGCATAATGGGGAAGACAGCAAGCACCAGACTCTAGATGGAAAAAAGGACGTAAATACAAAATTTTTAAAAATAAAATAAAAGACAGATGATGAGGAAATAAACTTGAAAAAGTCTCGTCGAAATGTCAAGAAAACTATACAAAAAATATCAGAGCTAACGAGAATATTCACAGTACAAAAACAAGAAAGTCTCGCAATACAAATTAAATTAAAGTATTATATCAACATGCATAAAAAGTATTTTTGTTAATATAATACATCAGAAATAGTATGGATAATATATTATTAAAAAGAAAACAAGGAAAAATGCAAAGAACCAACTTTGCTTTCCGAAAGCTAAAATCGGAGAAAATGCTAAATAATTATTTAAAACATTGTGAATCAAAGTTTTTACTTAAAGACAAATAAAATAATGTTAAATAAAATAAAAAGATAGAAATATTGTACGTATTTACATTTAAAAAAAAATTAAATATTGATTGCACATAATTTATATAAAATATATATGAGAAAATAGAATCAATAAATTATTTAAATTTTAACAATTTGTAAAATTGTATTAATGCCTAAAAGATAAAAATAAAAACGTTTACAATATTGCATTTATCCAAATCATATAGTTATATTTTGCTTTAATTGTCGTATTTATGAAGATAAATTGAAAGACCTGCATTTTCTGATTGAAACAAAAAATATTTTGGGCCGAATGATTGGACAAGAAAGTCGTGAATTTCAAAAAAAATATGGCGGACCGCATGCACATCGTATTTATACTACTGATATTTTGGCCATTCCTGAGAACGTTGAGAACATCATATGTGTTGGGCCAATTTTATTCGGCGAGTCCGAGAATTTATTGGCAAATTTCAATTATATGATTGTGGACCTCATTGTCTAAATGCCAAAGGTCGTTGCAAAAAAGCTTTCCCAAAAGCATTTTCTAATTACACCATTCTATTTGACGATCGACCTGCAATCTTTAGTATTAAAAAATAAATTGTTTAAATTTTGTAATATCACTGTAAATCATTAAACACATGGAGAAACAAAAGCGTGTAAATAAAATGAATTTGAAAGAAGAAATGACTAAAGTAATGAGTAAATATGTAAACCGTGAGATAAATATTGTATCTTACAGTTTCACTAGATGGTTAAGTGATTCAAAATAACTTTTAAAAATAATGATAAATAAAATGTTTTTGATTTGTAATCACTTGTAATTTGATAAAAATAAAATACATTAAAATGCGCACTATTTAAATTTTATATAATGTTGCATGAAATAAATGATGATTTTAGAAATATTATTTTTCATTCTTAACCCCAATTTGGTATGTTTTACTTACAATTTAAAGAAACTGACAACACTAAACACAAAATATGATTTAATAAGATATCATGCGATTTTAATTAAAATTTAAAATTATTAAATATTTTTAAGAAAATATGAAGTGGATGATATTGCTAGTAAAGACCAAGCCTGCTACGATAAGATTATGAAGTTAATTCATTTTTTAATAAACATAAAAATGTTTATAAGAATACATTAAGAAAAACAAATTTAACAAAATCAAAAGGGAAAAAATATTAATTTTTAATAAAATTAATCCATATGAAATATACGCACATATATTTTATTAATATAAATAAAGGCACTTAAATTCATTTGAAATCTGGAAAACCCTGGACCGAGACCAAAAGACTCCCAATCAAAAACCTAGAAAAATGGACTAAATAATAAAAAAAATTTTTTATGTGCTTTTTTTAAATTAAGATTTTTGTATTTGTAATTAAATTCTATTTTTCTTGGGTTAAATAAAATTTTTTATGTTGAATACAGTTTTAAATATATTTTTCTTTTATTTAAGCATAGTTTATTGGATTGTGCGAGGCTTATTGTGCAGAAGTCCAATAAATTTGGTCATGTATGCTGCAGCAGGAAGCTGTTTCTTCAGAACACGGCAGGCGGTTATAATTTTTACATTTTATCATATAGTTAATTTTTTTCGTAAATAGATCTGAGTTTGTAGCACTCTAGCACTATTTCGATTCGTATTCATTATTTATTAGTTAATTATTGCTTAAATTTCTTAATATTAATCTTAATATATTTCAGTATTGATGATTAATTTTTTAATTAATTCGAATAAAGTTGTTTAGTCGACAGTCTAAAAGACATTCTAGCTTTAGATTTAAATAACAAAATTTAGCCTCAGCCACAACAATTTAGAAACCAATTTTTTTGACAAAAATGTTTAATTTCGGCGAGGCACTGCAAATATTCTTGCATTTATTCGGATTGTTTGCATTTTTACCAAACCATTGTTTATTTAAGTATTTTTCTTATCGATTTTTTTAATCAAAAACTTGTGGCATCTTGGTGTATATTTTTTTGTTGGTTTTTGTTTTTATATATTACATAGTATTAAGTTTTATTAGCTAAATTAAATTAATTTGTTTACTAATTATTTTTTGCTTTCTTTGCGCAATTGCTTTTTTTCCTCACGAGATTTAATCAGTTCTGAACCATGTTAAAATACATTGCAATTGCAATTGATATTATTAAGATTGATGTTCATTGTTCGTAATTTAAAAATTAAGCAAACCGTATTTTCATTTTTAAATAAATTAATAGCTGTTCAACTTCTTTCTTGTGCAAAATAATTGAAAATAAATTTTTTTTTGTTAGTTTTAAAGATTTTAGTACATAAAATAAGACTTATTTCATTTCTCACTCGGAAACCCAAAATAGTTTTTGAAATTTTTTTACATATAAAATGTAATGAGCAAATTATAAATTCCAAATTTTAATTTGTTTTGACTTATCATCTTATTTTTAATTTCCATGTTGAACATTTTTCCTCTCGGAAAAAGATAATAAATTATTTTTGTAAAAAATAATGAAATATAGAAACTTTTTGTATTATTTAAAGAACTACCGTCTCCGTTTGAAGACAACATGTTACTAAAAATACCTTTCTAAAATAACAAATCCGTAACTAATAGCTTGTAAGGAAAAACAGAAAATAGATTATTTAAAATAATTTAAATGAATTAAGCACACGCTATGATAAGAAATTCAAAATATTTGTAAATCGAGGAGCAAAAGATTTTTGTCTTGTGGTTAAAAATTCTGATTTAGAAATGCATAAATAATTAACTTATTTGTTAGATATATTAATAAATTCGCAATCAAAATAACTAATGATATATTCTGCACCAAAACAATGTTTTGACTCTTTTAAAAAATTATCTTTAACTAAATAAAAAACTATCAACGGAAAAAATATAAAATACACAGATGTGTGTTTAAATCAATTAACATAATTTTTCAAATTGCAGCCTCTCTATTCTAAAAAATGATTGCAAATTTAAAAAAAATAAATATTTTAAGAATCAAATATTAACTGTTAGCGAGCTTGGCAATTTTCTTACATATTTTGTCAAGGGTTGCATTTTAAAATTTTAGTGAAAGCGTAAACAAATTAATTAATTCAAAATTTATTAAAAAATAAATAAAATCTTAGAAAAGCCTAAACTCCCACTTTCGTCTCCAGAAACATCTTGTTTTAATAAATTCATTAGAATTTGTGACAAAAAAAAAATTAATTAATAGAGTAAAGAAACAAAACTTAAATAAATGATAAAAAATATATTACTAATTTTACAATTTTGAAAAAAGCAAAATGTGGAATTTAAAATTACAAATATACAGACTAAAAAATATAAATCTACATATATAATAATATTTTTTTAATACTCGCAAATTAAAATATGCTAATTTATATCTTAATTTATAATTGAATAAATATTTTGAAGGCAAGAAGATTAATTAAATGTTTTCAAAAGTTAAAATTTCCGAAACAATTATATTCTAAGCTAATAACATTTTTGTTGTTTACAAATAGCTCATTTAATTAATAAAAGAAAAGAATTTAGCAAAAATAATAGTGTCTTCCTAGTTAGGTTTGACTTTAATTGTAATTGATTCAATATTAACTTAACAGACAAAGAATATTCTAATTAAAAAAAACACTGGTAAAAAACTAAATTATCAGATAAAAATTTTTGAATGTCAAATGTGCTGAGCTTGCCTGATGAAAATTTGAGCTTGCTTAAAAAGTATATAAAACGCGCTTATACAAATTACAACGTCATTAAATTATAATAAGATACATTTTATAGTACTAAAAATAAAATATACTCATATATAGTTTAAAATTATGCTTTTTTTAATTTGCAGAAATTTTAAGAAAAATCTGTTACAATAATATAAAAATTATATATTTTACAAAATAAACGCAGAAGTAGTAAAAAATCAATGCTCAATTTATTATGCGCATATGCGCAACTACAAACAATGAAATTTAGCAAGTGAGGTTCCTTTTCGCACCATATGTTGATAATAATAAATAACATAAACCATCAAATTTATAAATTTGATTTGAACACTAAGAAATAAATTAAATAAAAATTCATTAATGTAAAATGATTATTTGTTACAAATTATTTCCATTCAAAAAAGAGGAAAATGAAATGCGCATTAGAAGGGGTTTATTTGTTTAAAATTGTAAAAAGCAATATGAATTTATAAATTTTTAAGTTAACTTTGACGAAAAGTCATTATTGTAACTAAATTACGTCCCGCCCAAAGTGGTAACACAAAATCAGTGGAACCCATTTGTTGTTACCCCTTTTAGACAAATTGGCAAAGGTTCCCTTACTTGACCATTACCGTCCGCAGATAATGAAACCAGCACAGACCAAGGAGCACAATTTACATTTATCAGATTAATCGTATGCTACCACAGAAACAAAAATAATAAGATTACAATAGAATTTAAAACTTTAATAAAGCCAATTAAATAATATATTCGGCAACACACCTATATGGAGAAAATGAGGCAATGAGACCAAAATTGACAAAAACTTCACAAATGTGATTAAAACTATTCAAATATTATCTAATATTATCTGAATATTCTTTTCTTCTCGTATTTAAGGCAAATTAAAAAATCTTTCTCACATTCCATATTTATAATTTTAATAAACAATATTTTTAGAATTTATAAAAATGTTTGAAAACCCAACAAATTTATTTATTGAAACAAATTAAAAACAAATGACGTCAATTAAATTTAAATAAACGCATCGAGCCGGTCAATCATTGACAAAAGTTTCTATGGCATTGAAGATGTAAAGTCCACAGAAATTCTCTAGTTCAGACAGAGAGATGACAACGGCGTCAAGAGTTGCATTTATCACCAAAGTGAATAAATACAATATACAAAAACAATTACCTAAAATATGTTTAAAAAATTAATCTATTATAGCTACATACATTTGGAATTAATTAAAATTATTGTCAAAAAAAGTCTGCAATGTTACAGTGACGTATAAAAATTATGTTCGTTGATAACTTTACTAGATTCTACATGGAAAAGATATTATCAAAAACTGAGATAAAATAAATGATGAAGCTAGATTATACTTTGTTTTATTTTGTTTATGAGAAATCTTTGGTAAAAAATGTTTTTGAACAGCATGTTTTTAATAAATTTTTGTTTAAAGCATTATTTTAAAATAATGCAGAAAATTTTATAACTTAACGATTTTAATTTGGTTTTTATTCTTTTGCTGAATAAGTTCAATGGCAATTTTACTTAAACTGTATGAACTTAAATTGAATTAATAACATTTATGTTCAAACTTGCTCAAGACTTGGCGATGTGCTGATAACAAATTGTATTATTAAATAAATCAATATTAATTATAAACGCTTTAGAAAGATAACGAGCCCAAGTTAGCAAAGTATATAGTTTTATCGTATTGAAATTAATTAAAATGTTTATAAAATTAACTAAACAAATAATTTATTGTTCCACGCCTGTTTTATCATTTATTGTTTTGATTTCACGCTTCACTTTTTTAATGATGAACAGAAAAATATGAAAACCGTTGTCACTTATTACGTACGTGAGCCATGCCATCACAGCATAATTATACGAAAACAATCAATTAGTGATCAGTCAGCAGAAACCTTCATCTAATCGATGCGAATTCTTATTCTTTACAAATATACTTCGTTTTATTTTGTTTATGAGAAATCTTTGGTAAAAAATGTTTTTGAACAGCATGTTTTTAATAAATTTTTGTTTTTATAACTTAACGATTTTAATTTGGTTTTTATTCTTTTGCTGAATAAGTTTAATGGCAATTTTACTTAAACTGTATGAACTTAAATTGAATTAATAACATTTATGTTCAAACTTGCTCAAGACTTGGCGATGTGCTGATAACAAATTGTATTATTAAATAAATCAATATTAATTATAAACGCTTTAGAAAGATAACGAGCCCAAGTTAGCAAAGTATATAGTTTTATCGTATTGAAATTAATTAAAATGTTTATAAAATTAACTAAACAAATAATTTATTGTTCCACGCCTGTTTTATCATTTATTGTTTTGATTTCACGCTTCACTTTTTTAATGATGAACAGAAAAATATGAAAACCGTTGTCACTTATTACGTACGTGAGCCATGCCATCACAGCATAATTATACGAAAACAATCAATTAGTGATCAGTCAGCAGAAACCTTCATCTAATCGATGCGAATTCTTATTCTTTACAAATATACTTCGTTTTATTTTGTTTATGAGAAATCTTTGGTAAAAAATGTTTTTGAACAGCATGTTTTTAATAAATTTTTGTTTTTATAACTTAACGATTTTAATTTGGTTTTTATTCTTTTGCTGAATAAGTTCAATGGCAATTTTACTTAAACTGTTTGAACTTAAATTGAATTAATAACATTTATTTGTCCAAAGCAATTGACTCCCGTTGCTTCAGATAAAAAGTTCAAACTTGCTCAAGACTTGGCGATGTGCTGATAACAAATTTGTAATGCATTTTAATTTTTATAATGAATGGAATTTAATCAAACAAGTTAGGTATCTTTAATTTTTACTATAAAATGTATCACTAATAATTTTATTTTTTAATTCATATCTTTTTGTGATTAATTTGTTTACAATATGAGTTGCATTTATCACCAAAGTGAATAAATACAATATACAAAAACAATTACTTAAAATATATTTAAAAAATTTAATTTATTATATCTAAATATTTTTTTACATTTGGAATTAATTAAAATTATTTTCAAAAAAAGTTTTAANANAA
>JAIXHY010000021.1:0-30852 GCA_020449905.1 Globodera pallida | reverse complement strand
TAATTATACGAAAACAATCAATTAGTGATCAGTCGATGGGGGGTACAAATATATAATTATTTTCATCTTAATATTTTTATTCATTTAGGAATTTTTAGCGATAGACAAATAAAACAAATTTACCAATAGTTGGTAGAAGAAAGAGTCGGTCAAAGCACTCAGGTCCGGAAAGAGGAAATAGCAAAAATTAAAAAGGATACAAAAACAAAATTTAGTTTTATTCCCCCTCATTGGAGTTTTGTATCTTAAATCAGCTTGTTTTAAATGGTTATATAATAAATAATAAAGTCATAAAATGTTAAATGAAAATATCTTAAATAAAATGTAAATTATTCTAACAAATTAAAGAAATATGAAAAATGGAAGTAACTATATAATGTTGTAAATATATTAAAGCAAAAAACCGTTTTATACATCTGAAATTGTTAAAAATTCAAAACATTTTAAGTCGCGCTACCAAGATCATTGTCGGAGGCGTACAGCGGTTCATCCTAAGATTCCCTATATTAAATGTAAACATCAATAATTAATATTTATTTAATTTATATTGATAAATTTTAAACTAAAAGAACAAATCAATGCGCGAATAGATCACTAGGAGGAATTGGCGTTCAACGGACGCAGCGTGGGCCATGGAGACGAGGAAGCAGGAGACCAGCGCCGCTGGTCGAGAACAGCGAGAGCGGTAATTATCCTCTTTTCGTAGCAATTTATTAAAAACCATTAAAAAATGCTGTGACAACAGAAATTTTTTTTTTGCGCATTTTTATACTCCCGGGAACTTTTATGGTCCCCCAAAGCTTAGACCCCGAGGCTTTCAGAATGCCAACTAAGAAATCGTTTTTCCTTCCTACCAGCTAGTCAAAATGGATTTTGCGCAGCAATGAAAGTGCCAAAATGTGTTGCGCAAACGCTGTTGGCACGCCCAACTCTGTGCAACAAAAGTTTTTTGTGTTCGAGTTGAGTCGTTGAATTGCGGCGATCGTCTGTAGACAGCGCTCGTCATTCTCGAGCAGTGCATCCATGTTGGACGACCCGACAACCTTTCGTCCAGATTCGTCAAAAACTGACGAGATTGTCGAGCGGAACAATTTCTGTGCGATTAATGGGTTGATTTGATCAGACTCCTCACACTGATCACGGCTGATCGGTGATCCCGATCGATTCTGACTTTTTGAATGGCTGATCAGGCATTTGATTAGAGCCTCTTAAATGATCGGGCGCTTTTTTGATATCAACTAATAAACCGATCTAATCATTTGAATCTGATTGGAATCGGTGGTGGTGGCCTGATCACTTTTGATTACAAAAACGATTTCCTTAAAAAATTGAGGGAACGGACTTTCAATGTCTTCTTGAAATCCGATCAAAGTGAGGCCAAATGCAAAATATGCGACGCTGTTTTGACGCATTGGCGTCCGATCGTCAGCGGCAGAAATTGTTGATGAATGCCGCTGCCGCTGCTCCGAATGAACTGCCGCAAAATCGGCGGACGCAAAAGTTCGGATGCGCGAAATGCCGCCAAACCAAATTTTATCTGAAATAAAAATAATTGAATTGTTTTTAATGCCTAAATGAATGATTTTTCTTTTCAGCTTGTCAGGGCTAGCCACGCTTGGAGGGCGCCTGAACCGGCGGAACAGACAGAGGCGCATTTTGCGCGTCAACGGCTTTTACATATATTTGCTTAAACTCTGAATATAAAATTCAAAATTTTTTTTCTTTAATTTTATTTAAAAAATAATCCTGTCAATATATAAGTTCTATCAACAAAAAGCTTTGAATAATCTTAAAATATAATAATAGCCAACTCAGTTTTTTACTAATTCATCAAAATTATATGTGTTATCAATATTTAAATTTACTTTCATTTCTTAATAGACCAATTTATTGTGATTTGAAGAACTACAAAAATCGCAAGACTTAATTTTAAGCAGTCTATTTAAATTTTGTGTACAAAATGTGTTGCCAAATTAATGAAAAATAATTAAAAATTAAAACTAAATTTTATGTTAAATTATTGTATAAAATAATTTTAAAAACATCAACGAAACTTTCTTTAATCATTAAAATTGTGTTTAAAAAATTGGCCGGAAGCATATTAAATTAAAATTATGAACTACACAACGACAGTTAGCTTCGAAGATTATAAATCTAATGCACAATTAAAATATTCTTTTGTAAAAGGCATTAAAAGCATCAATAACAGCAATATTTCGACTGTAAAACTGTTCTGAGCATGAAAAACTCTTTGACAAAATGTCTTTGGGATCATATTAAGCAATAAAATGCGCTCAAGATGGACAAAAAGACAAACCTTTAAAATGCTAAGACATCACAGGCTACAATATTTATTTAATTATTTTAATGATGTTTTTAATTTTATGTAATTATTATGCGTGCGTATTTTTT
Source organism: Globodera pallida (assembly GCA_020449905.1). Classification (NCBI taxonomy): domain Eukaryota; kingdom Metazoa; phylum Nematoda; class Chromadorea; order Rhabditida; family Heteroderidae; genus Globodera; species Globodera pallida. The sequence goes on along the minus strand of JAIXHY010000021.1, from coordinate 28,440 downwards.
CTAGGCGTTATTTTATAGCGTGGCTTCTCGTCATACGTAGTCGGCTTACAATCATGGGCAAACAAATAAAAAATTAATATCGATTTAATATTTTTCTACAAATTCAATAATAAAAAAGCTGATGCATCTGCAATTTTGGCCGTTACTTTAGAAACAAATAGATTAATAAAATATGCACCTTATTTAAATAAATAACAAATTTATATTCACTGCAACAGATAAACAATTATATTAATTGTAAAATCAACTTTTGCCTGATAAAATACTCAAATTCCTATAAATTTTGGGATATCTGATTTAATGTTAAAGCAATTATCAATCATTAAAATTAATAATTAGTAAACAAAAAATGATTGTAAAGGTTTCTTTTTTATAAGAATACAAGCTCTAAATTATTTAATAATGAACAGACAATTAAATATCTAATAAACTCAAGAAAAATTTGTAAATTAATAATTTAGGAAACAACACTATTACTATTCAAATAATTTTAAGAAATATATTGAAATATAAATTAATATTAAGAAGGGCGAGATAGTCCGTGGCTGCATATAATTTAAATTCCCTTTGGTAATAGCATTTTATGTCTTAGGTACCAAATAGGAAGTGAAATATAAGAATTAATAAATTAATAAACTAATGGCGTAATAATATTCAACTAATGTAAAAAAATTAATTTTTCCACAATCTTTGCCTGACATCGTGTTCCCATGCCCATAAATAATATTTGAATTTTCACAACGATTTTATGTGAAAAGACAGAAATTCTATTCTGACTTTAATGTTTTATCCCCTCTCGCAACAAATCTTTATTTTTTAAATTATACTTTAATTCTTTCTTAATTTTTCTCTTTTTTGTATTCTTACAATTTTTTGCAAAAATTCAGCCATAAAAAAAAAAATTCTAGACATTTACATTAATAATTAGCTCATTTGAAGAATGAACAGCAATGTTACGGAAAAATGTTCAGTTAAATAGTATAATTTTTAGGCAAAAGGTACTCCATGTGTTTCAATTTTTTTGTTAACTTAATTATTATAATATATCGAATTTTTTATCTATTTAAATATTTGTTTTTAGGCAAATTTAAAATTTAAATCCCCGTTAATATTTCGTATATTGTTCTTGTCTTCGTTTTTACTCAACATATAAGCTTAATATTTTTAATAGATAAATGTATAGATAAAGTTGTGTAAATGCGCCCACCAAACTTCTCTTGCTGCTTATTACCGCCGCACCCTCTATATGATTCCGGGATTAGTTAACAGACTTCAAAAGAACATTTTAATTACAAATTATGAACTAAATTAATACCAAAAAAACAATTACAATTAATCGTTGTTTCACAAATTCAACAGATGCAAAAGTTAAAGTGAAAAAGCTAAAACAATGATCATTTATCAACTCCGCAACGTTGGCCGAAGAATTTTCGCTAAGATGAAAAATGGTTCACCAATTAACGATAAAAAAGAAACCCACATATGAAAATATATTTTTAGAATTAATTAGATTTATTAATTTTGTTTAGCAAGCTTGTGAACTTTAAGAACAAATTTTTAATTTAAACAAATTATTTTTGTTTTACATGTTATTTCTCTATGTTTGGCATTTTTTATAAAAGTTTAAACCTTTTGTTGAATAATTCTAAATTGTTCTTGGTAAGTACCTTTTTCTGCTGCTCAAATTGCCCGATCTGAGTAAGTCCCGCTGGCTTTTTCCCATGGTTGACAGTTCATTGGCGAAGCCAGCGGCTTATTGCTCCATTGGCTGCTCCTCTTGCTGGTGATGGTCAAACGTTGGCCAGCCATGGGTCGCGCTTTTCATTGTCACACAGCAACATAAGAAATAAATTTTATTGAAATTTTTTTATATGTGCCGTATAAAACTTTAATAATAACGTATTTTAAATTTTGAAATAGATTAACAAGGTTAATAATGAAAAAAAATTAAATAAACATTATAAAAAATTGTGAAATATAAAAATAAGGTTAAAATATTTATCAACTTGCTTAAAACACGAAACTCTTTGGTGTTAAGCACTTCAACTAATTGCATTGGTTTTAGAGTGTAATTTAGTCACTGGAAATCAAAGTCATGCCTCAAAAGCTTTTCGCGCTAGTGTGCCAACTTTTATTAATATTGCAACTGGAATTTTTATGTTTTTAAAAATAATATTTTTTATCTTTGTTTGCGTATTTATTATATCAATTTTTATTTGACTTAGTAGCCAATGACAAAATACAACTCGCTAATTTGTCCATTTCTGGCTGGTCCGCTTCTCACACCCATCATTAATTCATCGAACGCGTTTAGTTCCTTAGCGTTGGTTTTCTCTAATAAATTAGCGTTTTTATGATTTTTTTATTAGTTTATTAGCATGCAATTTAATGTCATTTTAAAAAAATATATATTTTTTGGTTTAAAGTCAAAAGTATTATCAAAATAAATTATAATCAATAAGAATTCGGAAGTGAAAATAATTACATGATTTTTTCTCGCCAATCTAAACAATAAATGTTTGGATTTATCGGCCTATTTTTATTATGCTTTCTTCGGACTATCATTTATTGCGGAAATTTTGATTTTTTATTATTCTAAATGTTTGGTTTGCAAACGCAAACCAATGTTTTTTATTATGTTTTCAATTTTTTTTAAATTCATAAGTATTTTTTAAGTTTTGAATTTATTAAAAACTTCAATTTACTGGAATCATTTTATGAAAACTGCATGTAAATTGTCGATGATATTTTTGTCGTTTAATATTTTGAAATATAATAATAATATTTAAAATTTGGTTTGTTTTTATTTAATTATTTGGTTAAGCCTAAAGGCATATCTGATTACAGTCATATTTTAATATTTACCCATTTGAATCATTTAAACAGATGTAAGTCGCGGTCATAAAAGCGATGTCATCATATCTTGCCTACAAAAGACTAAATGCTACACAAAAGATTTATTACATTTTAGATCATTTATTTATATTCATACCCTTGGGAATCTTAAATAGGAAACGTGTAAGAGATGAATATATTACTTAATACTCTAAACTGATATAAAAAATAAATAAAATTTTCTGTTATTCAAAGTAAATACTGTTTGTGTAAAATAGGCACGTGTATCTCTGGAAAGCATAAATAATTAAATTAAATGTAGAAATTGCAAAAACCTTTTAAGAAATAATTGGTGTGAACTGAACAGAAAATTTAGCAAATAAAGAAACTACATTAAACAATAATATTGGCTTAAAAATAAATAGATTTTAAAACAATTTTACGTGAGGCGTAAAGCAACGAATGAAAAACAATGTCTAAAGCTCGTCTTCAACCAGTAAGATAAAAACAATTTAATTATAATCAAGCGTTAATTTTATTATAAATTGACATTATATTTATTGTTAATATCAATGGTTAGAATACTTGAAGATTGTGGAATAAAATTTGATATTGATATTTGAAATCACTTTATTAAATGCTACACGTATTAAAATTAAAAAAATATTAACATATGTTAATTGACGACTCTTTTCTTTTTTCAGTAGCGTTTAATTTTTGTGTTTGAATTTATTATATAGTTAATTTTAAAATATTTAACCATAACATAAGCACACTCGAACTTAAAGCCGGGAAACAAACATTTTTATGTTTACCACAAATATGTACCGCATCCATCGCGCCCACAACAGAGTTCAGGATTTAAACCAACGAGTCGGCGAGTTGACGGATTCCAATGCCGCTTGAATGAAATAAATTGGTTGCCAGAATCATTTGCTTAATATCATTAATAAGTTTTATTACTTAAGTTCCTTTCCTAATTATTATTTTATACTTTAGCATAATTTTTTTAAATACCCTGATTTTTTAATGGTAAACCAGCATACATTGTCATTTGTGCCAAACACAATAGCCATTTAACATTATCATTGACAGATTCCGCTGGCACATTATATTGGATTGATCCGGCATTTGTAGATGATGTTGGTGTAGGTTTATTATTGACTATTATTATTTGTTGGGTATTGGTATTGAATAAAATTTGGCGCAAATCAGTCAAAAATTGGTTGCAAATTGGCAATTCGAGAAATTTTTAATTATATAATTAAAATGGTTTATTATTTCCAATAAAGAGAGCAATTTAAAAAAAAATTTAATTTATCTAATAATTTTAAAATAATTGTTTTACATAAATACAATTCGTGATTAATCACATGCAACAATTGCATTAAATATTGCATATTAAATAAAATTTCTAATTGTTTTTTTTCAAAATAAACAAACATAAAGTAATTATTGTCACATTTTATATTAAATTTTTATCATTTATTGCGTGTTATAACTTTTAATTTTTTATTTGAATTTTGGTTGATATAAAATTGACAAAAACGGCTTTCAATTGACAAATTTTGTTTTATATTTTTAACGAGTATTAAGGTCAAATAATATTTTTCAATGCATTTTTTGGATTATTTTGCCTTTTGCTCGTTCGGATGAATGTGCTTGTAGCAAACGATGAACAGTAAATTTTTTGGTTTACTACTTATTTATTGCTATTTAATTAGTGAATTGGCATTTTTAAATATAGTTTATAAAAAAATTTTGCTACTTAGGATAAATTAAGGTTGATTAAAAAATTTTGCTACTTAGGATAAATTAAGGTTGATTAAAAAATTTTGCTTTTTTAATTGCCTACTTTTGGCCTCTACGCGGATTTCTAGCAGGTCATCTCGTTTTTGAATGGACGCTCAAAAGTGTCGACACGAAACGGGGAATTAAAAATCATAAAAATAAAATATTATTCTTATTTCATTTATTCTTTTTAGCTGGATAATTTAAACATTTTTTTAACAGACTTTAATTTGACTTAGAAAAAATGAAGATGAAGCAATTGAAGCTGAAGATAATTTTTTTATTATCGATAGTGCAAAAATTTCCCTTGAAAAATTTTCGGATTTCTGGTTTCGGATTCCGGAAAAATTTCGGGATTTACGCGAATTCGGATTTCGGATTTAAAATCCTTTCGGATTTTTGGTTTTCCGGAATTTGAGGATTTCGTTTCTGATTTTGCCCAGCCCTGATATAAACATCCAATTGTTAATATGTATTAATATTTTAACAATGAGCGTTTTTCACCGCACTGAATTCTTTTAAAAAAATAGGTAAATTAAAAATTGTGATCGTAAAGCTGATAATCCTAGACAAAAGACGATTCCAGATTACTGAGTTGCTAAAGCTGGCGCTCGTCGTTAATATAAACAAATTTATTACATATAATATATTTTCAAAATACTATTATTCTTCTAAATATAATTTTATATGCTATTTTCTTAACTGTCAGAACTGCTATCAATAAATTAGATAGCTAACCCTTTCTCTGTTGAGAAAACTTCAATTAAGTCAAGAGAATCAAAAGCAAATTGGAATAAATAACAAATTCAATTCAACACATATTTGTTTAATTTAAAAAATAAACTATCGATAGTGCGGCAATTATGGGTAGCCCATTTGCGGCTTTGTATGGCGCAAATAATATCTATAAATAATTAATTGATAATTTTTAATTAATGCCTTAACAAATAAAAGTTGTACAAGATGTTCATAAATCGAGCATTTTTTGATATTTAAAAAACAAAAAACTTTTTTCATAACGGAATATTATATTGATCTAAATATTAGAATTAGCTAAACAGTGATGTCAAATCTTAAAGAAATAACTAAATATAAAACGTTTTATTAGTGTATGAAATAGCCATATGTACACAGTATATCAGCAACTCCTTTTATATATAATTTTATAATAATAATACATTTTTTTAAAATTTAAAATACATTAAATTTAGTTATTATTCTTTATTTAAGCATCAGAATGACTAAAAAACCATCTAACTCAAACCCAAACACTGATGTTTTGTCAATTTGGATGGACACTTTGAATCCTAAAATCAAATTGATTTAAGCTGCAATACCTCAGAAACAAGTAAACTTGCCGAAATGGATTTAAGCAATTTTTTTTAATACCAAATTTACTAAACTTCAAGCAAATAAAAGCGCTCTTCTCCAAAAAACAATCAAATGCGGTGGAGACAAACATATGTTTTTTTTGAATTATTTTTTTTAATTTACCGGCAAAAGCTTTTAAAATGCACCCCTAAAATCGGACATTAAAATGATAAATCGATTTTATTGTTCATAAATGCCAATTATTATTATTTTTATTACTATTAATTTTCAACAAAAGCCTCAGGGTTATTGTCAACATTATTTATTAAAACTTTTTAGTTTAATTGTGAATTAAATCAATCCTTTTGGAGGTTTAATATTTTTGGACAACTTTGCGATGAATCTTTTAAACTCTTTACTTCCTAACTGCAGAATTTTGCCTAATTTTTCATTGGGGGAGGCTTAAAATCAAAATTCGAAAATAAAGACGAAGGCCTGAAATAAGGACAAATCCTATAAATAAGGACAGATATGACTTCTGGTTTAACACGATTAGTTAAGAAAATTGGTCCAAATTTTGTCTTTATACTTCTATTTTTCAAAAAATGAATAATTTGATTGAAATTGACTTTGATAGTTCTATTAATAATTATTAAATGCAAAATGATACTAAAATAACAAAGAATTTAAATGAAAAAACAACCAAATTATTTACGAAAAAAAATTAAAAAATATTGAAACAGAATCCAATAAAACAAAAAGATGATATTTAATCTCAATTACTGTCAAACTCACTATGAATTGAGTAAAAATTTTACTTAAATCAAAAAATCCACAAAACCTGATATAAAGAATTATTAAAAAAAAAGTTATTCATATTTTAACAACATTGATAACTCATTACAATCAAAATATAACTTTTATTTAATGTACTATACTTAAATTCTAGCGAAAGTGCAGCTACAAATAAATTGAAAACTATTTTAAGCAAATTAATCAAAAAAATAGAAATTATTATTCGCAATTCTATTTTTAAAAATGATTACTCTGCAAAAGAATAAAATTAAATATCAAATTCTAACAAAGTGCTTCTAAATAATTAATCACTTTAAAAAAATAAAACCCTGGTCCAATAAAAGTAAATATTAGAGACCAAGAATTGTGTTGAAATTGTCAATCAATTTAATATTAATAGCAGTGTTTAAACCAATTTTTTGAAATTTTTTATTAATTCATTTTAGATGTTTGATAAAAATGCAATAATGTATACGCTATGCTCATCCACTACTCCACAATTTGTTTAAACAAAACAAGTATAAATGTAAAAATAAAGTACAACAATAAATAATTCTAAGTAAAATTTGTATAAAATTAAAACTATTGAAATGTCGAGTCAAGGTCCTTAAAGGTTTAATTTTGAAATAATAAATATTTACATATATATATATATATATATATATATCCAATTAATAAAAAAAAGTTAAATAATATGAAAAATAAATTTTAAAAATATTATTAACTAATAAAAACATTTGAATTAAAAAATAAAATTACTTTGTTTGAATTACTAAACTGATTAAAATTATTAATGAGTGAGGAAGTAAACGGACTAGAAATAGTGCAAACGTTCACGGAAACCAGCTCGGTTGACATTTGAAAAACCACTTAGCACGAAAAGAACTAGCCAATATACGAGAATACAAAAAGTTGTTAAACAATATTGGGGCATGTGTTTAATTACCAAAGTTTGGGTCGTTGTTCACATTTTTATTTTTGAAAACATTGTTTGTCAAAAAAAAACTTTTTCCACGGCGACATAGAAAAAGCAACGATATTTATTATTTCAAACCATCCATTGCTTTAATAATATTAAAAAGATCGTTAATAATAATTTTAGCAAATTAAAGTTAAACAATTTTTTCGCCGATAAAAACAATTGATTTATTAAAAATATAATTATTCATTTTTAACCAAAATAAACATTAAATATCGAACTAAATAACCAACTTTGTTGAACTACAGAATCATTTAGCTTCTGTGTCAAAAGTTAGCAGACCCTTATTAAAAAACAAATTAATACATTTTTGCAAATTAACAAACATTCAAATTGTCCATTTTGAAGCCAACATTTCTCTTCATGATTATTTTCTTACTTTTTTATTTATTTATTGTTTTATTGTAATTTTTTAAAAGAATTTTTGTTTGTATACTAATGCATAGATTTTAGTTATTTGACTTTTTAAATGCGGTTATATAAATTGCATGTAGCAATAGTTTTTGAACTAATTTATTCAAATTTCTAATAAGAATTTAATAAAGAGATTTATAAATACTTTTTTATTTGTTTTTTAAATTTAATAATATAAAAAGTCCCGTAACTTGAGGATTTCCTGCCGCTCGCATCATTAAAAAACCAATTAGACTTAACAATTTCTATAAATTTTTGCATTTACATTTGTTTTTACCTAGTACCACTTAATTTTAATTATTTTGATTTTATTAAGTTATTCAAATTATTTCTACTTAACTTAATTGTTTGTATATTTCACTGAAAGTAATTTTTTATCTTTGTTTATTAAATGTCTTTATAATTTTTATATTGAAGTATTTCTATTAATTTCTTAGGCTAGCTTTAAAGTTCGAACCTTATATTTTTTGTTGTTTTATCTTATATTTTTAAAAAATAAAATTTGAATATTAAATTAATTGAAAAACATACCAGCTTCTTGCCATTTTTGTTAAGTTTAAAAAAATCGTTTAAGATATACACAAATAAAAAATTTATATGCCATTGTGAAATGCACGTGCCGTTGTGGGCAAAGTGATCTAAAAGATGGTTTTGCCTCCTTTTAAAATTAGTTTTTGCATGGCGTTCTAAACTGTTCAAAAATGCAATATTAATAATTTGAGTACTAATTATATTTGGAAGCAAATTATTTTATTTTCTCCTTTTTTTTGATTTGCATTTTAAATATATTAAAATTTAAATAAAACACTTAAGCACTCCACTCAGCAATACTTATCGTTTATCGCTTTTAATTTTTGCCCTTTTCCAATATTGTTGCCAATAACTTAGTTGTTTGATTTAGTTTAATTAGCCGCTGGTAATATGCAACTAATGTATAATGTTTAATTATTTCTATTTTTTGCTATTCAATTAGTTTTATTTACTAAACGATGCTAATCGCATTTAAATGAGGTTTTTAGGGCTTGTGTTAAAATGATGAGTTCATTGGGTCGAGGCTCCATAAATTAGTGAATTTATAAACATATAATATTTCTAATCGTCAAAATTTAGCTTTGCTCTCGTGTATGCCTTTGATTTTCTTTTGTATTTTTGTTTTACTTATTTAACGCTCTTTTATATATTCATTTAAAAATAGATTTTTTAACTATAATATTTAGGTTCGATTAATTTTGTGCATATTAATACACTTTGGCTCAATCACTACATTGGCAAACTCTTAAAAATGGCTAGTACTCGTTGACATTGAAATAGGGATAGTCAAAATTTTTACTTGCATTAAGAATAAATAAAAGTAATAAAAATTGTTACTCAAATAATCACTCTCAGGCGCTCAAAAATATCTTATTTCTGTTTTATTATTCATAAATTTATTTTTGAATCATTACGATTGATAAGAATTCCATTTACGTTATGTTTTAAATTTTTTTTTAAACATAAAAGATTTTGATAACCCAACGTATCCTTAACACAACATAAACTAAAAAATGTTCAAACGATAATTTTTACAGGATAAAATAAATGGCTAAAAAGCAAATAAAAAGCTTAAAATTAAATAAATAGCATAAAAATTAAATGGGATTTTGCTAAACAAACCCAAGATCAAACCGCATTATAATTTGTTAATGGAAAAATTGTCTTAAAAAATATTAATATCAATTGTGAAATCAATGATTTCTTATGTTTGATGAAAATCATTGTTTTGAAATTCCGAGCCTAATAAAAAAATCACGTTTGATTTAATGCCCCGAATGTAAATGTTTTGTTTGAAGGCAAGAAGAACCCCGATAAGACACAGTAGTGCTGCACGAGACCCAAAATTTACCGAGACTCGAGAGTCGAGACCGAGACCGAGAAATGACACCGAGACTCGAGACCGAGACCGAGAAATGACCCCGAGACTCGAGACTCGAGACCGAGACCCAAAAAACCCGAGAAATTTCTCGAGTCGAGACTCGAGAACCGAGAATTTCGATTTTTTTTTGAAATTCACTAAAAAAAGTTTGATTTTAAGTTCCACAAATTTTCAATGTAGATTTTTTAAGGGTGCATTTTCCGTTTTTACTGCTATTTCGTTAAGGAATTTTCAAAATACGGTTTTTTACAAACACTTTTAGGGGGGGGTGGTGGGGTCGGCGGTGCCGATAGGCGCCGCCGGAGAAAATTTTGAAATTTTCACTCAATTTGTTAAGAAATTTGCAACCAAAATTTTAAAAATGCGGTATTTTTTGAAGCTTTTTAGGAATAGGAGGGGTCCGCCCGGTGGTGCCGAAAAGCGCCGCCGGGGAAAAAAAAGAGTTTAGTGATGAATTCAGTTAGGAAAATGTGCCTAAATGATCACTAGTGGTTGATTGCATCCTTTTTTTAGAACGTAAATTGAATTGGCGAAATAACCCAACTAAAATTTGCAAAAAAACAGACCATTTCATAAGGTTTTCTGAGTGATTTTTTTTTTGGTTTTGACTAACAAATAAGAATCAATAAAAAAGAACAATTCATTAAATAAAAAAATAAAATCGGTTCGCAGTAGGGGAATAGAAACTACGGTAAATAAACTATGAGACAGAGTTCAACCACTGAGCCAACGACTGTCGCACGTTGTACCGTGCAAAAGATATTAAATGAACGATTTCTAATGGTTTATCGATTTTTCAGGCTCAGTTCTGTAATGAATTCTCACCAAAAATGCCATCTTTACCAGTGCAAAAAAGTCTCGATTTTCGAGACCAAGTACCCGAGACTCGAGACCGAGACCCAAAAAACCCGAGAAATTTCTCGAGTCGAGACTCGAGACCGAGACTCTCGTGCAGCACTAGGAGTTACTATACTACGTTCACCACTTCCTGCGGGCACACTGATTTATTAAATTTTAGCTTTTTTAATTACACTTGTCTTCGTTCGATTGCCCGAAATAAGTGGGCATTTTCGTCTTCATTTTATTCCAATTGTCATGGTGGCAAAAATTTGTTAATCTGGATCTATTTCAGTTTTTGTTTCAAAGTCATATTTTTTTCATATCATTTATTAATTTAAAATAGATAACTTTCAAAGTCATATTTTTAATCCTGTTAATTTTTAATATTAGAAATATAAAATTGCTACAATTGACGGATCTTTTCAAACTGTTAAAATTATCTCAATAAATTAGTTAGATACTTTTATATAATATTAGGTATGGCTAATAAATACCTTTTTGATAGTTAAATAAAATTTGTTGCATTTAATAGTTTTTGGGTAACATTTTGAATTTTTTATTTTGATATTTAAATCGCCATTTTTAAATATATATTTTTGTTAAATAATTTTAGAATATATTATTTTTTTATAATTTTTTTCATAGTGGGTTCATAAAAAAATGATATTATTTGCACATAGAAATTACAGGCCAACACTTAATAATGAAAATTTTTAAAAATAAATCTAAATCACATAGGTAAATATATCTGCAAGAGAGCCTAAACAAAATAACTCGGAGATAAAATGAGAATAAAATAATCCTAAGCGAAAACAACTTTTTATTTTAATTCAAGTATTTAAATCGCTTTAATATTAAACAACTTTTATCAAGCAGCAAATCGTGAAATTATTTAAAGAATATATTTCATTGATAGAGAAATATAAGCAAAAAGGAAACATTCACACAATGAGTGCCCATTCAAAGAACCCTCCTATTTAAAAAAATAATACTGAGTGTTCCTTTAAAAATAAATGATTATTGGAAATTTCAAATAAAAAATTTCTGAGTAATTAGAAAACACAAAATATAATATAAATAATTTTAACTTGAATGGTGTGTTAGAATCACTTCTTTATTGTATAATAGTATGCGCGTGCTGCATACGACACTGCTTGCCACTTTAAAAAATTACGGCCTTAGGGTGAATACCAAATTACGCACATAGAACATCAGGTTAAATGTAGTAAATATGAAAAATAGAAAAAGTCATACCTTTGTTGTTAATTAATAATTAATTGAATAAAAATAAATTGGGTAAAAATATAAAGCAGAATTAAGTCAGTATTACGAGTAAAAAATAAAATATTTCAAACACAAAAAAATGTTCAAAATGTTTTTGCCCATTATGCATAAAAAAATATCAGCAAAATTCGATAACTCACCCGTTGAATTAAATATATTTATTATAATACAAAATCAAATACAAAAAATGCAAATAAGAACGAGATTAAGTTTTTGAGACATTAAATTAATTAAATCAAAGTGACATTTATGCAAGATAAAAATAGATGATAAGGAGCCAATCATCATTTAAAAGCGTTATATAATAAAATTTAAGATAAAGGAAAATGTTTAGTCATAAAAAAATGATTCTGTAACGCATCAAAGTTTTTACTGTTTGACATTTTAGCGATCATTTCATTTAAAAAAAACATTTTAATAAAAAAATTTAGGGATTGAAACTAAAATCGGCAAATGGTTTAAGTGGAACAATAAGTTAAACAATAAAGGTGATTTTAACACGGTTTGCAATGCCATTAACTAATAAACGCCTTCGTGAAAGCATTGATTTTCTCTTTGTTGTCGCAACGCTTAAATATTTGATTTTATCCGTTTTTTTGAAAAACTTTTAAATGTTTATCGAAGAAATTTCTTTTTATTTTTTTGATACCAAGACCATTCAAGTTAATATTATTTATAGAGACCGGAAACTTGGACCCAAAACCCAAAAAATTTTTGGTCATTTTTTGGGTTTTGGGTTTTTTTTGGGTTGACAAAACCCAAAAAATTTTAGAAAACATAATAAAATGCCCAAATTTCCGATTTTTTTTTAAATTTTTAATAAAAGTTTTATTCAACGCATTTTTCTGACCAGTCATCATAAATCCATGAATATTTTTTAGGTGTGTAAATTTATGAATTTAATGCCAAAACTTTTTTATTATTAAGAATTGTGTAAAATTTCGATAATTTGCCGATTTTTGAATTTCAGAAAAACCAATTTCTTTTCACAAATTCTGCTTTATTAGGGGGTGTCGGTAGGCGGTGCCGATAGGCGCCGCTGAGAAATTTTTGGATTTTTGACTCAGTTTGTTAAGGGATTTGCAACCAAAATTTTAAAATTACGGTACTTTTTTGAATTTTTTAGGACTGGGAGAGGTCCGCCAGCGCCGCCAGAAAATTTTTTACAAAATTAAACCAAAAAGTTCAGAAAAATAGAAAATTTGGCAAAAAGTGCATGGACCCAAAACCCAAAAACTTTTTTGGTCCAATTTTTTGGGTTTTGGTTTTTTTTGGGTTTTGCTCCAATCTGACCCAAAACCCAAAACCCAAAAATTTTTTGGTCCAATTTTTTGTACAAAAAACCCAAAAAATTTTTGGGTTTGGGTCCGGACTCTAATTATTTATATTATATTTTGTGTTTTCTATTCTGCTATTATAGATAAAAAATAATTTTTTTTAAACAAAGTATTTTTGGTTTATTATATTCCAATTAAATTAATCAGAAATTCAAAAAAGTGTAGTCATTTATCAATATTATTAATTTTAGCATTCATCAACTCACATTAAAGGACCCAACATTTAATGAACGATTGCATTTATCATGGTTAATAAGTTCACATTTTGAATTAAATTACAAATAAATTTCATTTTCCAGTCAATAAAGAAATTATAAATTAGAATTGAACCAAACAACTCAGCAAATTTAGAAATATTTTGTGCATTTAATAAATTGCATAAACGAAACCCAAAAATTCAATAATTATGCCTCCAAAACCGCGTGTGCCAGGCACTAAAAACCATCCTCCAAATTTTAAAACAAAGTTTAAATATGCACGACTTTTATACAGGGTCAAATCGTGAAGAGAGATTTTACATCGCTTCGACGCTTATACGTCCTCAGCGTAGGTAACAAAAACCTTTAAAAAATATAAACAAAGAAAATCATTTAAATATAAAATGAAAACTAGGCTCATGATGCCATCATTTCTAAAGTCGCCAATTTAACTAAAAAGTGAATTGCAGCTTAACCTAATTCGCATTAAATGCAAAATAAAACGGCGCAATTAGCACGTTAATTGATTATTATCAACCAACACCCAGACATTTTGAATACTCTTTTTACATCTAACACAAGATTAAGGAACTGTTTTCGCACGAGTTTATCAATCGCTTCCAAAATTTGAATTTAAACAAGTCAAAGTATCCTTTTCTTTAACTGACTTACTTTAATTTATTACATTCCCCACTTCCCCAATAGCATTAGATAATAAATATTCTTTGCTAATTTGCTGGGGTTCAATACATTTGAATGATCGCTGAAAGTTAAAAAAAACGGATTATTTAAAGTTTTAAGAAAATTTTCTTGCCATTTTAGCTGTGTAAAAAATTTTATTAATTTTAAATATAAATTGTGTACATATTTTAGTTCAATTATTTTTTTCATTTTTCTAAAATTTAAATATTGTCATTATTGAAAAATATATTTGTTTTATTATATTTGCAGATGTAATCTTATTAAAACATGTTTTAATGTTTTATTTGTAGTAATTATTTGTTTATTATAAATTCAGCCTAAATTTTACATGAGATTAAAGTTATTTTATTGAGAAGGATTAATCATCATTTATTTTAGATCGGAAATTATTGTTTAATAATTTAATGAATGTCCAAATTTAGTAATTACATAGCGTTATTTTTGTAACATTAATATTTTAGGCACTCTTTATTTAAAGCATTTTTAAATTTATTTAACATGTAAATATATTAAAATTTTAAATAGGTTTAAGTGTACTAGGGTTATAATACTCTAATATCTTTTATTCATTTGTAGAGATCTTGGAATTGTGCATCAATGCTTTCAACGAGGGAGGGCACGTCTACGCCACGTGGTAAATTTGTGCAACACATAAAATTAATTTTAATATTTAAACAATTTGGATATTTATTTGCATAATTTAGGACCTTTTCGCATAAAAATTTAATGCAAGAGTTCCTTAAAACTATATGGCAACAAATATTATTCAAAAAAACCAAACTAAATGTCAAGACCTGAAGAAATCTACTAAGCTAAAATTAATATAAAAAAATCGAAAAATGTATGAGAGATACTTACAATATTATGTGAAAAAAATAATAAAATAAAAGAGAACTATTATTTGATATTTACATATAATAAGTGAATTTTATTATAAATTCTATTCAATGAAGAAAGTTTTAAATTAAAAGGTTAATAAATATAAAATAAGTTTTAAAAATTGTCAATTTTTATTTAATAAAGAACAACTTTATAAGAAATTTGCTTTATCTATACAGCTGGCTAAAGGCTACTATAGCGAAAAGGAAATTCAAGCATACAAAATGAATATTGCCTTGGTCTGAAAAAATAGTGAAAATTTATACAATTCACCCACTATTATATACCAAGAGGTTGAAGATAAATAATTTTAACTTAGCAATATGTTAATTTTTCATAAAAATAAACTTTTTATTTTCCTTAAACTGAAAATGAATTGAGGCAAACGCATGGTACACGGAAAGCGGATTGCTGCAAGCGCCGCATGAAAGAGACGAGATAATCAAAGAAGTGTGCCAAGTGGGATAGGTGACAAATAATGGCTTGGAGAAGCAACAAACATTTGTACAAAGAAATTTGAAAATAAATGACAAAAAAAATTTAAATGTATGATAATCATCGAATAAATAAAATATAAATAAAATCAGTAAATTTATTTAGAATATTTTTTCAGCATTCTGAATTAAAAAACAAATACCTTAAACCCATATTTATCGGATTTTAAAAAATCAATTAATCAAAAAATTTATTTAGCATACCCAATTTAAAGTTATTTCAAAAAAAATATTTTTGGAAATTCCAAGTTAGCAATCGCCAATTTCAATTATATTTTTAAAGAAAAGCTTATTCAAAATAAAATTAAAATAATTAAATGCAAACGACCAGGCCAACAAGTCAAAAGGCCAAAATTTGGCGATTGAAGTCGCTTAACCGGTCATAAGTTTCAAATCGGTTACGATTATGAAAAAATAGCATACGGTTTTTAAATATTAAAATAAATATTTTTTTTATATAATTAATTCTTTGTGCTGGTGCCGATAGGCGCCGCCTAGAAAAATTTTTGAAATTTTGACTCAATTTGATAAGGGATTTGCAACCAAACGGCAATTTTTTGAATTTTTGAGTCCTGCCAAACGACTGCACTTGTGATTTGTGGGCATCGTGTCTTTTAATTTGAAAGATTTGGCGAAACGCCAATGCTAATTTTGAATAAACTAGCATTATTCACTAACAAAACCCGCAAATCACGCACCTAAATTGCGGGATCCCGCTGCGGGACAACGGCCGCCAATACTCCTAGCGGCAATGTTGCGCCGCCCCGTTCTACACCAGGGATGTGCTCTGGTCGACTTTTTAAAAACCAGAAATCAGAATTCTGGTGCACCTTTTAAAAATCAGAAATCAGAATTCTGGTGCACCTTTTAAAAATCAGAAATCAGAAAACAGAATTCTGGTGCCCAAAACGACCAGAAATTCTGGTAAATCAGAAAACCAGAACAGAAATTTTTTTTAACGAAATTTATATTATATTAAACACAATGATTACAAATCAATGATCAAAATTCACAATATCACAATTTTCAGTAAATTTTTTGAATTTTAACATTTTGGTAGAAAAATTGCTAAAAATTTCGCAAAATTTTGTTGATTTCAAATTTTTCAAAATGCAAATTTTTTGCAAATTCTGCTTCTTTTGGGGGCGCGGGCGGGTCGGCAGTGCCGATAGGCGACGCCGGGAACATGTTTTGATTTTTGATGACAATTTGTTAAGAAAATTGGCCAAGAATGAATAATTTTGCAAAAATGGCTATTTGTAAATGGTGTTGTAAATAAAAATTTTAACTTAGAATTTCTGGGTTTTTCTCTAAAAAACCAGAAATCAGAATTCTGGTTGCAAAAAAAAACCAGAAATCAGAATTCTGGTGCCCAAAATCACCAGAAATTCTGATAAATCAGAACAGAACAGAGCACATCCCTGTTCTACACGACTATTGCTGAAGGTGAAACGGATGGAGGCTTGGCGTCTGCGTCTGCGGTAGCAGAGCGGCGGACCGCTTGCGTGATCAACACTTTGCGCTACTTACGACGCGCTGGTGGGTGAATGGTGGAGACTAAAAAGGCAAGAGGTATTATTACCCTCAGGCCGAATGCGGTCGAATTCTGATTTTTGTCTTTGATTAAATTGACGCAATCCCTGGCCTGCGCCTCTTTCATCTTCTTATTGCAAATATTTAAAGATGAAAGTGCACCGATTCAATTTCTGCTGCTGATGCTTCATGTTGGCTCACAGTGTGGACTGTTGGCGATCCGGACACTGCTGACGGGAAAAAGTTGTTGTCAAATGCACTGAAGGGGCTCAAGAAGAGCAATGTGATGCAAATGGATGTGCTTTACAACGGGAAAAAATGGTAAAGTTTTGGATGGACAAAATGATTTTTATGCTCATTTTTAGTTTTAAAAACAAATCATTTTTTTAATATTTTAATTTTCAGACAGCAAATCCGTCTCTGTTCTCGTCGACGCACTTCTTCATGGGCTGTCCTCCACAGCCGCAAACAGTCGCTCAATAAACTGCTTGCTCGCTTGACACCCCCAAATTCAGGGGCCAGATCACAATAGAGGTTAAAAAACGAGTCCGCTTTATAAAATGCAAAAATGATTCAAATGAAATAAGAAGTTTAAATGCTTAAAATTTCAAAATATGTTTAATAATTAAGGCCGCTAATTATATGGACAAAAAATCTCGAAATATGGCCATAGAATATGGATGAAAAATTGCGAAATATGGACGAAATATCGATAAAAAATTTTCAAATATAGCAAAGAAGGTGCGCATGATTTCCTAATAGAAAATAAGAGCTATAAAAATTTTTATATACAAATTAAAGGTATTTCAGAGAAAATTTTTGAAAATAAGAATTTTAAAAATTTTCATTTTTTTGGTGGCAGAATTTTTAATTGCGAAAATGATAATTTTTAGGGGTGCAATTTTTGAAAATTTTAAAAAGTCGATCCTTAGGGATGTGTTTTTTGTTTTTATTGCATTTTTGTTAAGGAATTTTTTGAAAAATGGCAAAATATGGAAAAAAAATATGGAATATAGACCAAAAATCGCGAAATATGGAAAAATATGGATTCTAGAAGCTCCAAACAAAGCTAAAAACATCATTTATCGTATTTATAGGCTGTTCCGAGTGCGCAAAAAAAATATGGATTTCCATATTAATTAGCGGCCCTATTAATAATGTTAATAATGCACTCAGTGGTCGCCATATCTATTTTGACAAATTAAATTTGTTTTTAAAAACGACCAGAATCTGGGGTGCCGATGCCGAAAGCCCGATCAGAACAAAAGTGCCGAAATCAGAAATTTAGCCAGATTCCGATAAAAAATTCTGAGCATATTTCTGTCAATGCTATCTTGTAGAGCACTTCTTTTAGGCCACATACTTTTCTGATTCGTGTTCTAAAATTTCTGGTAACTTCTAAAATTCATATTAAATCGGGGAGTTGGCCAAAAAATTTTGGTGTAAAGACAAAATGTGGCCTAAAAGAAGTGCTCTACAAGATGGCATTGACAGAAATATATGCTCAAAATTTTTTTATTGGAATCTGGCAGAATATCTGATTTCGGCACTTTTGTTCTGATCGGGTTTTTGGCATCGGCACCCCAGATTCTGGTCGTTTTTTTGATGCCATTGAAAAGATTGTGGCTTTTCACATAGGA
Source organism: Globodera pallida (assembly GCA_020449905.1). NCBI lineage: Eukaryota > Metazoa > Nematoda > Chromadorea > Rhabditida > Heteroderidae > Globodera > Globodera pallida. The sequence goes on along the minus strand of JAIXHY010000021.1, from coordinate 9,497 downwards.
AAAAAACTACATCCGCCTCTCTCTCATTGCTTCTTTATTCAGTATAATGCGTTTAAACAACAATTTAATTTGTCAAAATAGGTATGGCGACCACTGTATAAATTAACGCAGGAAATAGCAATTAAATTGTACTAAATTCAAAAAACAATCAAAATTAAAAACTTAGTGTTTGTTGGATTTTTTTTGCCGTAAAAAAAAGAAAAAAGAATGTAGAGCGTAAGCGGACTATACTCCTAAAAATTAGGGTTCAATTGAACAAAAAAATTAAGACGCTGCGCAGGCCTTAACAAGCTCGCGTTACGCCCAGAAGAAGGCCCCCCGCGAGCATTCGCGTGATTTCTTTGGAGGGAGCTCGGCGAGACTGAGCCGCGATTCATTGGCGCTGGTGGGCAGTTTTTAAATCTCATTACAAAAATGCTGGGCTCAATTTGTTAAGAGATTTGAATCAAAATTTTAAAAATACGGTAATTTTATGAAGCTTTATATAAATGGGAAGGGTCCGGCGGCGCCATTGGAAAATGAAGATGTGTCCTAATAGGATTTTGCAAACAAAATAACATTAGTGAAGTCAAATTTGGAGAATCAGAAAATCAGTCACTTGGCCACCAACCATTCCCACCAAAATAAAATTTTCTAGATAAAGGCCCATCCTTCCCTGATGGAAATGGGCGCACTGGCCGCCTTCTTCTTTTTTTGATGCTCCGGCGGAAAGGCTTCAACGCCTTTATAATGCCCGAAGAAGTACGGGCAAAATTCAACGAGCGGTTGGCACCGCACATGTTGGGAATGAGGAAAGCTTTATAAGCTTCCTCGTAATGATTATCCAAACCCATTGATGAATTGATTGTGTTATATGTATTTGTTATTCATTGTTATTTTAGTTATTTTATGTAAAATTATTGTTGATGTTGGATTTTGACGGGCGTGTGGAAATACAATTCCCGGTCCCAGGGCCCCTCGGCATTTTTGGCGAAAACCCGGTCGTTTTTGAATTCCCGTTCCGGAAATTTTTTTTACCGGAAATCTTGTTAAATTTTTAAGCTCTTAAGTTTATTACTCTTTGATTTGAATTTCAATCGAAATTTCATTCAATATGGCGGAAATTGTAAAAATTTAAATATCAAGAATTTCAAAACAAAATTTCGGGAAAATGTTAAAATAATCAAGGAAGAGAATTTTGTAGCTGAATTTTAAAAAAACCCCAATATAAACTGTTTGTGGCATAGCAGCAGCGGGACTGTAACGGCTGCATAAACCTTATTTAAATCGCTCTCCGAACGCTTGGCTATTTGATAGTCTTCGACTCCACCCCCAAAGATCGACGATCACTTATGAACATTTTGGACGGAATGGTCAACCATTTGGAGGACAAGACGACGGACCTGAAGTTCATTTACGCCCAAATAAGCTTTTTCGAACTTTGGTGATCCCCCAGCAGAAGGCGGAAGTGAAACAACACATTGCAAAGTGAGGGCAAAATGGGTAAAATGCACTCTTAAATTAATTAAAAACACTTTTGTACACGAACGGCACGGGCATTGGACAGGGCGAGCACATTGCGTTTGGAGCCATTGGAGCTGGCCACACTGAGGCTGGATTTTTCTCCAAATATTCATCACAGCGGTTCACCACAAGATTTATAGAGCAGCAATCTTTGCTTAAGAAAATAAGCAAAAAGGGTGGATTTAATCAAAATTTATCGTTTGCGCGCATTTTATTAAAAATATTTTAAATAAAAATTTTCAAATCCTCAAGCCAACACATAAGATAATTGATTTTTTTTAGTTTAAAGTTTGCAAAGATTGTTTCGATCAATAAAAACAATTTTATTTCAACAACATTACCTAAATGTAACAAAAAATTAAAATACAAATCAATTCTCACAGACAACTACTTCTAATTGTTTTCATTTAAAAGTGAGTACATAAGTAAAAGTGATAAATTTTCTTCCGTCCTGTGCACCTCCTTCATTTCATCACCAGACGTAAAGCAGATTTTTTCCACTTTCCTTCGGCCCGCCAACTTTTCAAAAAGCTCAAACAAATGCTCCAGCTCAAAAGATTCGAGCTCAATGAGTAATTCCCCACCTGCGGTCACAAAATACCACCAAGAACGGCATGAGCCGTCTTTAACGATTTCAACGAGTGAATTAAACGGATCGTTGTGCCGGCTAGCGCTACCGGAAGCGCGTGAATAGATGAGGTCAGAAGAAGACAAAAAAAGAAACTCAAATAAATTTTCATTATCGGAAAATTTTTTGAAGATCGGCGGCTTTTATTGGATTTTCTTAAATTGTTCAAGGGACTTTTTTTTAATAATTTTAAATCATTCTAAATTTGCTCCAATAAATATTCGGTTGGCATTAGGTTTTTGAGCTCCAATAATCAGTTTAAAATAGTACATTGGACTGTAAATAGTAAATTTGTCTTTAAAAAAGCATTATTTGGGAAGCCTGTGGGATAGGGGAGAAACGGAAGACTGGGGCCTGGCTGAATTGGACGAGGAGGAGCAGACGGGCGAACCGGGGTGTCACTGTTAGGGAGGTGGGTCTCGACGAAACTTGTGGACAAAACTGTCCCGAGACGCATTTTTTGGCAAGAATAGCAACGATTGAGGGAATTGTCGGATTACATCGACGCTTTCTTATGACTTTACCATAATAAATGCCATTTTTAGTCCAAACGTGCCTTGCTTTGGCCATCATCAAACAGCCGCCCGCCAGAGCTCTCAACTCATCTGCGACAAAATATGGCATTTTTATGGCATCGAGGGGTCAAAAATATGGGTTTTTTATCAGGCATGGACTCGGTTAGGAATTTCCTTAACCGTAACCGGCCGCCTCAAAGACTTAAAAAGTTAACCGTCCGTAACCGCCCGTCCTAAAAATCTCATAACCATTAACCGCCCGTAACCGTGCCCTTTTAAAATTCCATAACCGTTAACCGCCCGCGGTTAGCCGCGGTAACCCGCATTATTTAAAAATCAATAAAGTTTTCAAGATTCCGAAATTGATTTTTCAAAACAAATTTATTTCCGATCATGATGTGGCGTCTTTCTACTATTAAACCAAAATTGGTGTGTATTTGAACAACAAATGATTTTTATCAGATTTTGCCAATGAATAAAATTTTTTAATCTCTTTCTAACACTTTCATGATTAAAATCTAGCAAAGCGCGACCGATCAGCGAAATTTTTTTTTGTTTTTTGCGCATTAATTTCCTAAAATATTTTTAAGAGAAAAATAGTCAATTTTTAGGTAATTGAACGTTTAAAATGTACTAATTATTATGTAACTGATTAGAATTTTATTTTTTATGCCAGATTTTTTAAAAGTTGTAAGAATGCTACTTAGGGTGCTCCGTTATTTCGCACTACGTTTTGCCAACTGTACATTTTGCCAACCCAGCAAAAATGGTACATTTTGCCAACTCAGCAAAAATATTACGATGCCAATGGTACGTTTTGCCAACTGTACATTTTGCCAACTGTACATTTAGTAAAGCGGCTGGGCCCATGAGATGAAAATGGCCGCAAGTGGGGTGGGGCGAACTTGCGATTCTATGCTTGCCCTCTTTTAGTACTTGGACTGTCCCCGAGGCCAATCATCCGTGGAAAAGTCACTAATGGGTGTGAGTGATAAGATCGGTGAATGCAAGATAAGTGATCGGAAACGATTGAACATTGTGAGAAAGCCACCACTGGACTTTCACTGGGAAAAGAAATGAATTAGTGACTATCCTTACCTTGTTACAACTCCCCCCCCCCCTTGCGCAGGATCGTCCTCGATCCTATTTAAGGATTTTGACTCCGACCAATTTACGAGGGTGACCCTTTCTCATTTCTTTTTTTGTTCTCTTCTTTTTTTATTCATTCTTTTCTTTTGTTCTTTTATTTTTTCCTTCTTTCTTTTTTTTGTTTTTCTTTTCTATTCTTCTTTCTTTTGTTTGTTTCGCATTCTCGCAGGTTTTATGAAGGCAGACCAATTACATGAAGAGGGAGACAATGGATTGAATATATTACACCTCCTTTTCCCGAGAAAATGGACCCCCCATTTTTATGTCACAACTGAAGATTGGAGTGGCCTTATTGCGGCTCTTTTCTGTCAACTGATTTTCTTTTTTTTGTCTTTTTTATCACATTTTGATTGGTTGGCCAATGGCTCTTTTGATTGGTTTTTTTTTGAACCATCCTTCCCTCTTACAAGTTTGATCATTTGCCCTTTCCAAATTCCTCCAATTTGTTGTCCTTCTCCAACTTGCGGATGTCGTTTGATCGTCGGATGCCATTGTAGATAATGAAAGGCCGCTGTATTTTCAAAGCTCCTCCATTTGAAGAATGGTTTTGGAGTGCACGTTGCTTCCATCAAACTCACAGCTTCGACTGCCATGTCGAAACCCGGTTGACAAAGTTTGTTTTTCCGGCACTGATGTGTGCCTGTCTATCTGCGACGGACTGAGGATAATTTAGATCTGTAGTCAAGTCGATTTTTCCAGGAGTCGTTTCCACGAATGGAGAATGATTGTTGGTGTTGCTATTGCTGGACGTGCTTGTCGCCGTCGTTGTTGTCTTTCATTCGGTTGCAATGAAGTTGGACGTTTACGAGGGGAATTTGACAGTATCCCACTCTTCAATTGTGTTAAATTTAATTTTTAATTTTGCCCAGAGAACGGGAAGTGTAAGAATTTTGGAAATAAATTAAATTCGAGAGAAAGATAAAAATATATGAAGTGAAAGAAGGAAGGGGCAGGAGTTGATCAAAACCGGCAGGTTCGCTTGGTCTCCTTCTACGAAGTCTGTTGTTTCTTCTGCCTTCTTCTCTTCCGCTTCTTCTTTTGTCACTCCGTTCCGTCCACAGGACGGAACCATCCGGTGCTACCAGTAAAGCGGCTGGGCCCATGAGATGAAAATGGCCGCAAGTGGGGTGGGGGGAACTTGCGATTGCTATGCTTGCCCTCCTTTAAGTACTTGGACTGTCCCCGGGGCCAATCATCCGTGGGAAAGTCACTAATGAGTGTGAGTGATGAGATCGGTGAATGCAAGATAAGTGATCGGAAACGATTGAACATTGTGAGAAAGCCATCACTGGACTTTCACTGGAAATTGATATGCAAAAATAGAAGAAATGAGACTATCTTTACTCGGTTCAACATGCTGATCCCGGTCCCGTGCAACCCTAATACTATTCCAACATCAGTACACTGGTCACAATTTACACATTTGTCATGTCGCAATAAAACCCTACTTTTTTTTGTATGGTGGCAAAATTTCATGGCAAAACGTACCATTTTTGCTGGGTGGCAAAATGTAACATTTTGTTGGGTTGGCAAAAAGTAACATTTTTGATGAGTTGGCAAAACGTACGATTTTTGCTGGGTTGACAAAACGTACCGTTGGCAAAACGTTCGTTTGCAAAACGTACTGACACCAAATAAAAAAGCTCAGGGTGGCTTAGGTGAACACCCAAGTGCGAAAAATTAACCCCGACAAAAAGCAGACAAAAAAATTGTAAAGACTTTGCCGGTGCAAAAACATTTTTGCAAGCTACTTGTAAAAAATGTTTAATTTTCAAATTTAAAAATATTTAAAAATTTATTCCAATGTTTTAAAATATAAAGAATAAAATTATTCATTTAAAAATAACAAAATTGGGAGAATTGATCAAAATGGGTCTAATAAAGCTTCAAAAAGTTACCGTATATTTAATTTTGGTTGCAAATCTGTTAACAAATTGCGTAGAAAATTCAAAATTTTTCTCGGCGGCGCATATCGGCACCGCCGACCCCCCCCCCCCCTAATCAAAAAATCATCTAAAATTAAAATCTCTAAAATTTATAAATAGAGCCCCCCCCCCCCACTAAAATAGAGCAAATAGACGCTTAAAATAGACTCCAAAACCAGGGTTTATAAGAAAATAGGTGCAAAAAACTGTGTAAATATAAAAAATGTTAGCCCTATTTCAACTGTGATGAGGGGGGGGAGTAGATCGATGACGTTCAATTGGCGGTGCTCGAAGAGATTTTAGTGGAAAGGAGTGAATGCCTTTGAGCGACCTCGGGAGTAGATCGATGACGTTCAATTGGCGGTGCTCGGAGAGATTTTAGTGGAAAGGAGTGAAATGCCTTTGAGCGACCTCGGGAGTAGGGGTCAACTCCGTCTCAGCCATTAAATTTTTCGATACTTCCTTTTAGAGTTGGGCGGATCGGTCGGGATTATCCCGATTTTTAGAATCCCGATCCCGGGTTTCACAGTTCCGGCCAATCCTGGGTTTTACCAAAAATCCTGATCCCTGCCAACTCTACTTCCTTTTGGCTGGGGGCAATATAACTAGAAAAGTTTAATCCGGCACAATTGCAGATTATCCGTTAATAGAATAGCCTTCAAGCCTAAGCCCTAAGCCTCGGTCTAAGCTAGCTTAATTTAATGGCTGAGACGGAGTTGGCCCGCTTCGTTGTTCGGACCGGTCTGGATGGCTCCATGACATTTCCTCAGTGGACATTTCCTCAGTGCCATTTTTAAATTTTTATCTATTTTTTAGCCAATCTACAGTATTTTAAATACTGAATAAGATTGAATATGCATTTTAATATGCATTTCAACTATGCATTGAAGAAAATAAACGAAAAATTTACATTTTTATGTGACCAAAAATTTTCAGAAAAAACTTGGTCCTGGCGCCGGGCTAGGGTATAAGAAAAACCAGGAGACCAGGTTTTTTAGGGCCATAAGATTTTTTGCAGTATAAAAAAAGGAAAATACTTCTTATTAAGAATTTTTGTACTTAGGCCATAGGTAAATTCCTATTTTTCTGCAAGCTTAGTTCGTTTGGCTTTACACTCTAACACTTTCTTTTAGGATAAAATTCTTCTTAGTACTTTTGTTTTTTCATCTTACGCTTATAGCTTTTTAAAATAAATTTCAACAGCTAATCAATGACTGATTATGTATTAATAAATTTTTGATGTTACATAAATACTGTAAATTGGCAAAAAAATAATAAAAATTTAAAAATGGCACTGAGGAAATGTCCACTGCGGAAGTGTCCACTGAGGAAATGTCCACTGCGGAAATGTCCACTGAGGAAATGGGTAGTCACCGTCTGGATGGATTCGGTTCTGTAGCCCTTTTAATGGATGACAAAACGCCAAAGATTTATTATTACAAAAATTCGTTCAAACATTAATTTGCTTTTTCCCCTTTTTTGCCGTCCATGATTCGGGTCTGGGGTCCAAAATCGGTCGAAATGGTGTCCCGGCTTTTACGATCACGGTTTTTATCAAAAAAACCCGGTCCCGGCCTACTCTAGTTTTGAGTCTGGGCCCTATGAATCAAACAAAAAACAAATAGTTTTTGCCTGAAAATGCCCGTTTTTGTTACATTGTATACCTTTATCCATAAATGTTTTTATGTTTAAAATTAAATTATTTTTTGTTAGAATAAAACAAAAATGACGCCCGGTGCTGGTGAAAAATTGGACGAGGTGTTGTCCGCACTTCGACAATGCGAGTCGAAAGATTGTGACAAATCGGTGGAGGGCAACCTCCGCTGTCCGACTTGTGTGAAGCTTGGACGGCCCGATGCATTTTTTTGCTCACAAAAATGCTTCAAAGGTACACATATTGAAGTTTGTCCCCCCCCCCCCCCCCATTAGAAAACATTTTTTTAACGACTTTTAATAAAATAATTAATTTTTACAAAAATGGGGGGGGGGGGGGAGGGGGGGACTAAAGTTTACTATTGTCCACATATTTTACGTCAATAATTTTTTTTCTAAAAAAATGCGCTTTTTTAAAGGAAATTTCGGGATGTGGGGTTAGCACCTTGTTTTATCGGATTTCACCTCCGAAATCGGTAATTTTTTAAACAAAAAAAAAAATTCCTAAAATTTTTTAAATCACACAAAAAAGGTGTTTCTAGGGGTATTCGGGGGCGTAGGACCCGAACTTAACCGCCAAATTGATCGACCAATTTCGAATCTCGGACCCGTTTTTGAAAATTCAAAATTTTCCAAAAATCAAGGCTTCAAAATTTGTAAGAAGCAAAAAATTATAACGAAAAAGCGAGTAATGATTTCGAGGCTCCCCAAAAAAAATTTTCTTTATTAAAATTTTGTTAATTGTGATTTTTTTTTTTTTTTTTCAGCGTCGTGGTCTGAACATAAAGCGTGCCATGACGACCCGTCGAGCAAATTGGACGCCATTCTCAGCGAGTACAACCCGTGGCCTTTGTATCGCTTCACCGGAGATCTCAGGTTGTCCAATGTTCAACAAACAAATGTTAACATAAACCCGCCATTTTCTGGGTTTTTGGGTTTGAAATTTTCGAATCCCGCTTAAATTGCTTGCCAATTCGCTGGTTGGCTATTTTTAGAATTTTTTGGCGTTGGAAAAACTTCTCCCCGAAAAAATCCGGGGAAAAAATTAGTTAAAATTTCTAAAAATTTTTGGTGATATTCGCATTTTTTCGGATTGTGAGTGAGCGCATTTTACAACAAAAAAAAATGCATTTTGATGTTTTTTTTTTTTAATTTTTTTGATTAGACCCGGCATGCAAAGTGCACGTCGTGCAGTGCCCGAACATTTTCAACGGCCCGACTACGCAACGCATCCGGAAGGCGTTTCACTGGAGGAGCGTAATGCTAAAAATAGCGGACAAATTCGGGTTGGTAAAAAAAATTGGACAAATTTTTTTTAACGAAATTTCTTAGACAACGGTAAGCAATCTGAAAATTTACAAACGTAACAAGGAGAAAAGTGGACACAAAAATGCATTTTTTGGAGGACTTTTGAAAAAAAAAATCGATGTTGGACTCGTAAAACAAAAACAAACAAAAATAAAGCAGAAAAATGCATTTTTAGGGACTTTTGGCAAAAAAAATTGAGAAAATTGCGTTTTGTGAGGGGTTTGGCAAAAAAAAATCAACAAAAATGTTGGACTCGTAAAACAAAAAATCGAGAAAAATGCATTTTTTGCGGGGCTTTTGAACTCGTAGAACTGGGAACATGAAATCGATCAACATTTTGAGCACGGAATTCCAACAATTCAAAATGGACTTTAAGGTCTTGACTGAAGACGAGCAGCTGGGCATTCGTCTGGCCGCCAAGCTGGGCCGCGAGGTGCTCGACGAGGCTGCACGTGCCATCGCTGCGGGCGTAAAATTTTTTTTTGGTTTTAAAATTTTAACTTTTTGAAAACGGAATTTTTGAATAAAATTTCCCCGATCAGACAAATTTTTTTCGGTTTTTTTGATCAATTTTAAATTCTTCCCCAATTTGTTTTGACTGCAGGTGACCACCGATGAGGTTGATCGCGTTGTGCACGAGGCGTGTCTGGAGCGCGAGTGTTACCCCAGTCCGCTTGGCTATTACAAATTTCCGAAAAGTTGTTGTACATCGGTCAACGAGGTGGGTGGTTAGGTGTGTCCGGGTAAAATGCCCAACTCGCTACCCCTTTTTTATCCTTTTCAAAAACTGTTTTTAAGAACATTTTTTACAATTAA